>PVHP010001710.1:39236-101734 GCA_004024765.1 Zapus hudsonius | reverse complement strand
ACACACACACACACACACACACACACACACACACACACACCACACACACACACACACACGGACTAGTTCCAGGAAGGCTGGCAATAGAAAATCACTTCCAGCTGTTTCTTCATTCATTCAAGTGACCTGGGCACTCAGGCAGGGGCACCCTACAAATCCAGATCTCTGTTCTCAGGGAGATGCCACTGAAAAGCTGACATGGGGTGTGACCAAGGGGTCTCCTCACTCTCTGGTGAATGGGCCAGGGGCAGAACATGACACTGACACAGCAGGGTTCTTTGGTGCTTTTATGGTTTCAGGAACCTAGGCCTTTAAAACTTTGGGCCTGAAGTTCAAAAACCAAGAGAAACAGAATGCGATATGGAAGAGTGATGTAATAAGAATGAACCATTTTCATTTTGACTTGAAAAATGTCCTTATGCTTTGTTTCTCTTGCTCTGATGAGTAGGGGGAAGGAAGGATTTCTGCCATAGTAGGAAGCAGCGGGTCATAAATGAATGAATGGTTGTAGCCAACTAAGACCTTACTGCCCACTGAGGTCACTGGCAGCAGAGCCAAGGGACACCCAGGCCGAGTGAGAGCCCTTTGGGCAGAGGCAGACCATGAGAGGATGTTCCAGCTACGGCAGCCTTATCTGTCACACATTCTTCTACGTGGCAAGTCTGCTTTGACAGAAACAACTTTTTATCAGATTCAAGAGGACATCTGTCAATAGTAATAGTGTCAGCAGCCAACAGGCACTTACTCTGGAGGACACCATCTGGTCCTTCGTGTATCTGCCATCTTCACAGAGACCCTCTGTGGTCAGATTGATCATTCCATCTTACAGAAAGGAAGACGGCTCAGAGATTCAGTAACTTGCAGAGGATGGATACATATGTAACTTATGAAAGACTGTATGCCAGGCACTTTGAATAAAATAAAGTTCCTGCCTGGAGAGGAGGGGGAGACATTCAGTAACCAGAAACCAGTAGTGGAATGAATGCATGGGAGGTTTAGGCACCTGCAAGAGACAGGAAGATAGAGAGGGACAAGAGTCAAGGTTGGAACCACCCAAACAGTGAGATGTCTGCAACATCCTATACATACACTCGTGTCTCTTTCAGGGCTTCTTGAAAGGTTATGAGCAGTGGGGAGGCTGGGGGTGCAGCTAAGTGGCAGAACACTTGCCAAGCATGTGTGGAGCCCTAGGCACAATCTCCAAATACACACTGCAGAAGAGCACAAGTCTCTCTTCAGTGGTCACCATTAAGCTAGTCACTGTCCAGGTTCCTTCCTTCCCCACCTGAGGAGGGTTCCTAAACTTTACCTGACAGATACTTGATGGCACCTCCTTGGGCATGTGTATTGCACTCAGGTACCTGATACTGTTAGCAGACATTCCCAGTACCACCCTGGCCACCAGGCCTTCCTAGGAACCCATCGCCTTCATACTCATAGCCACACTGGGTGGAGGCCTAGCTGGACAGGGCAGAAAGTTCAGGCTTGGCTGGCGGTACCTGTTATCAACAGTGCCCGGGGAATGAAATCCTGGTTTGGTACCCACTCCAGGCCATCAACCTCCAAGGCAGTCAAACTGCATGTGAACAATGACATGGGCTGCATCAGGAACGAGTTCTGTGAATCAAAGTTGCTCTACAGCCAAGGTGAATGTAGGGGTTTCATAATGCGGTTCATTAGGGTGGCCTTGGGACTGGACAGCCAGGTGTGGGCTTCTCACTAGAGGTGTGAGACATGCCTCAAGCGGGATCACCTTTGGAAATGCAAATATTATTTCCTTCCAGGTCTGGGAGGGCTCAATTTAGCTACATGATGTGTTCAGAACATACTGCAGTCACAGAACAGAGATACCATGAGCTCCCACACAGTGGCTGACTGCATCCTGAGGTCCTCTCCATGTCCGAGGACACAACACATGCCCTGATGACTGTGTCCAAAGATGTCTTCTGAAGGGCTGATAGGCCGAGTCCCTTCCAGGAGCATGTGCCTGGACTCTGGCATCCAAAGCCTGGCAATAGGAGCCATCTGAAAACATTTCTACACTCTAGCTGCGCTGCCAACGGTTGGATGTGATTATAAAAACCAAGTGAGAATGTTACTGCAAGGAAAACGGAATCCATATGAGATAACTACCTTCATTTCAATAAAGAATATTAAAAATATATATCTTGGCAAAATTGAAATATTCAACTGCTTTCAACTGTAATTGTTTTCAAATATTACTACAACCACATTCTAAGGTCTTAAATATCCTTCTGATACTAACTTACCTGTGCAGCATATTCCAGACTTTTTTTTTTTAATTAAAGAGTCCTAAGGCTGGGTGTGGTGGTGTATGCCTTTAATCCCAGTACTCCGGAGGTAAAGGTAGGAGGATTGCTGTGAGTCTGAGGCCAGCCTGAGACTACATAGTGAATTCCACGTCAGCCTGGGCTAGAGCGTGACCTTACCTTGAAAAACCACCAAAAAAAAAAAAAAAAAAAAAAAAGGTCCTGTTTAATATTTGCAGGAAGATTCAATGCTAAGAATTAAAGTACCAAAGAACTCCAAAATATATGGTAGGCTCTGTACAAACACTAATATGGAAAGATTCTGAAGTACGGTCCAATTTGCAAACAAACCTGCCCTTCAAATTCCTGGAGATTCTGTCACTCCCTAAACAACACAACACACCAGTCTCACATCACTCTCAACTCAGGGTGCGCCTGTCAAGGGACCCTCAGAGAGATGGTTTCTTTAGCTGGCTTCCTGCTGTTTTGTTAGCTCGTCAAAGGAAAGCACAGTGAGGCACCACTATCTTCTATAAATGTCTATGTTCTCTGTAACATCTGCCCAGATTTCCTATCACTCCACATCAGAAAGTTGAAAAGAAACCCAGTCCGCACAAGTGAGGCAGAAAATGCAAGCAAGTGCAAATCCCTTACTCCAGGAGAGCGAGTTTATTTACAGGTATTTTCAAGACCTGTTTCATAGCTATTGAATCTCATTTTTTGATTGTAGCAAGTAATTTAATGCAGAGGCACAATTTTCTAAAAAAAAAAAATTTCCTCTATTCTAATTTTTATTTGCAAGCAGAGATAGATTTTAAAAAAAACGAGAGAATGGGCGCTTCAGAACCTCCAACTACTGCAAACAGACTCCTGATGCATGTGCCACCTTGTGCATCTGCCTTTACATGGATATTGGGGAACTGAATCCAGTCATTAGGCTTTGCAGGCCTAAGCGCCTTAACCGTGGAGCCATGTCTTCAGTCCCATCTATCTACTCTTATGCTTAATGCAGAAAGGTAAATAAAGCCCCCCACACCCTCTAGATCCTAATCCCTACTTTAAAAAATCACACAAGGGGCAGCACATAAGGCACTCTGCTGAGGTGGGAGGTGAGTGAGCCTGGAGCAGCTTTCTACTCGTGTTACCCGGCAGGTCAAAGTCCTCAGGTGGTATGTGAGATACCTGATAAGCACAGGTGCCTTCCTCAGTAACTAGCAAAACCAAAGGGCACCATGCTAATGACACTCTTGAAGCAGAGGGTTCCATGGAGTAGGTGTGATGTAAGAACTGCCCGGTCTGCACACTGGACAGTCTCCTATTGGTTCCTGCCCATGACCAGCCAAGCTGACCAGGAACCTCCCCTCAGCTACAAAGTGGTTGTTCTGTGTTCACTCATGCCCATCTCTAATGGAGAATGTAGTGCCCATGTAGATCTCAAACTAAAACCTAGAAAAAGACCAGGATGACAGGGCCTGTGGGTGGTTCAAACCCCAACTTGCCCTTGAAAGTCCCATCTGGACATTCATTTCCTTTGGGTTTGACCCCTATCTGCCAATGGCACCAACCTACCTTGTGGTGTGATGGCCATGGGTCCATTTTTAAAATATTGAAGTGCAGTCCCCAGCTCACACCAAGAAACTGCAAGCCGCCTTGAATTCATCTGAAGCTCGTCAGATCATCCCCAGCACCTCTGAGAGGGGAAGGGATATGTGTAAAGTGAACCACAAGTGGTGAGCAGTCAGAGTGAGGTGGTGGTGCTACAGCATAGCCCAAAACACTGATGTTTACAACAGCTTAGATGCATCTTCTCTAATCACTCCCACTCATGAATCTCAAGGGTTATTTTTCCATGTGTGACATTGGATAACCTTGCCTGGCATTTAAAGGCCAATATAGATGTTATTTGTCCCCAATCTAATCTGGGTCTCATTTCATTTCTATTATCTCTCTCCTCCTCTTCCCAAGAAACCTGTGTACTGAAGGACTGGCTTGCAGGACAAAGCTTGTAGCAGGAAAGGTCAAGGTACTGAAAGGGGAGGAAGGGCCCGACAGGGCTTGGCCTTGGAGTAAAGCCAAGCAGGAGAGGAGCAGCGCAGTGGGCCACTTGCAGACCCTCTTCCTTGTGGCTAAGCCAGCCTCTCCTTTGCCACCAGTGCATACGCTTCAGAGCCCAGGGCTCAGTGGTTCTCAGAGTCCTTTGGCTCTCAAGGTTAGATAGGAACAGTGTCTGCTCTTCAGCATGTGGCACTGGGACACGAATCATCTAGCAATGAGGAGTTACATGCACCTGTCACTTTTTCAGTAGACGCTCACACTTTGTTGTGCACTAAAAACCCTCAGCCTTTCAAGCAAGACTACTCAACACCCCAGAGCTAAGCATCTAACTCAGTGAAAGGTTGGCTGTGGGGCTCAGTACACCCTGTGCAAGCTCCCAAATACACCCCATAAAGAGATTAGAGCTGAACATGGCAATGTAGGTTGGGGCTATCAGAGTGTAAAGAACACCAAGTGCTGGGCCTGGAAGTTGACAGTCCCATTGGCCTGCTCCCTGGATTACCTGCACTGGGGCTTGTATGTCCACACAAGTCTGTCTCACCTACCTGTGCTCTAATCAGTTTTCAAGGCATATTGACCTTTGTCATTTTATGGATGTTAATCTGCACAAACTCCATGTCACTATCAAGTGTGTTAAATGAGCTTGTATGCAGTCACCACGATGATGGCACTCCCAATATGATGCCCCTGTCCTTGGCACAGTGAGAAGGCTTCAAATAGGAAATATGAGGCTGGAGAAAAGGATGCCAGGATAATGGAAGCTCGCAGGGGTCAGAATTTGTATTCCTTCTGCCCACTGACATATCATAATAAAATACAGCTGGCATATACTGAATAATCATAGTAAGTGGACTCCAGAATAATCTTTCCAGAAGTACTTAGAGCCATAGAACTACAAGAGCCAATCTGGACACAGGGCTTTCAGGCAGTAGGAAACATTTAGTAACACAGAGGGAAAAAGCAACCTAGCTGGCGTGGCTCCTTCTTTACCAGATGGGCATGACATGGATTCCTGGGGACTCCACCAGCAGACACATGCAAGCCTGAGCTTCCGGCTGTCAGAGCAGGGAGCCCGTGCAGAACGGGAGAGGTGCACCTGCTCTGTCCAGGGCAGCATGACAAAGTGCTGACCCGGAGCCCTGCCCACTTTCTAAAAATGCTCGTGGTAACCCACCTAGCATGAGGACACAGAGGACCATATGAAAGAAAGCACAGGCGGGATGAATGGCAAGCAGACAGGGTAGGAAGGGAAGCCAGGTCTCCTTCCCAGAGCAGGGGCTTGTTTTCTCACTGGGCACACCTACACACTGGGCATGCCTGTGAATACAGCATTTCAAAGAGCTAAGGCTCAAGGCCACTGCTAAATTCCCATTGCCCTCTCTGCCTCTTCCCATGAGACTTGGTGAACATCTGGCCTAGGTCAGCTGTCATGCCTGCAGTCCCCTCCCTGAAGGGGAATGATAGGCGAGTCTAGTACAGGAAGTGCTAAGGTGCTGGACTACAGGAAATTGCTTATCATCCACTGTTCATCAGAATAAAACAGCACCTGAATAAGCTTAACACAAATGTTCCCATTTCTTTGTGTGTAGAGAACCAGTTAAATCCAGAAACCTGACTTTGGCAGCAGGAGGCTGAGCTCAGTCAGGAAACCCTTCATGTCACTCTTATCAAAGTCCACAAGGCACTGCTTGTCACTGCTGTGCACTAGTGTCTACCCTCTACACAGGGTATAGCAACTGGCATTACAAACCAGGCCAAACGGAAACAGGTGAAGAGAGGCTCTGGGCCCCAGGGCTGATTACGCCCCACCTCCTCCAGCATGCTTCCCTTCTCTGCTCCCCATCATGTACAAAAACACAGTCCTTCCACAAGTGTTTACAAAGTTTTTATTGGGTACAATGATATAAAATGAATCATCCAATTCTTCCCTACTTATTAGGTGTTTGCAGTAACAACATAAGAAAATCTTTTTTAGACATCTCACAAGCCAAGGATGTATTTCATGCTGCCTGGGAAAAGTAGCAAACACCATTCTTCTCTCTAATAAGCTCTCTTGCTCGCTCGCTCTCTCACACTGTCTGTCAAGGCTACATTGGTTAAAATCAATGACCAGGCCCTTTTGTTATATCAAATTGTAAATTTTAATGTTTTCATTAGAATAGTCTTTATAGCACTTTCCAACAAGCAGTGCTAAAACAACCAATAGCAAACTTCAATACAGAGACTCTCCAGATTAACAATGCAAACAAAAATGGAAATGTCAATCACAGAGAATACAATTGAAGCATCCAAAACAATTTAAATAATTTTAAATATTTTATTTTTAAACTGCTACAAATGCTTTATACAATATTTCAACATAAAGTCCCCATAACAGAAATGTAACAAAATGGGAATGATAGTGAAAGGGTTAAAAGTGGCACAAATTCACCAAACAAGTATTAAACTACAAATTTTAAGAGGTAGATTACTTTTAATATTGAGAACAAAAACATGAATAAAATGTAGCCATATTTCACCAACTCAATCATTAGTTTGGGGGGAGCATGAAACACATGGAGAAGTGACACTGATATTCTTGGGAAGAGGCCAATCTGTTGTCCCGAATCTGCTGGGGACTAAGTGTAAAAGCTGGTGTGTGAGTGCTTTTATATTTCCCTGGAGACATGCATCTACCCAGGCCTGGGCTGCTTCTGTGCCGATATACTGCTACATAGTGTCTCATAATAGAATAGCTATAAATTAGTGCCAGATAATAACAAGAGGATAATAATGTCCACTTGGATATATAATGGTGAAACTAAAAAAAAAAACAAAAACCAGAGTCCATACCCTACCCAATCTGGTTTCCTCTCCATTACGCTGGCAATCTGCTTGTGATTTTTTTTTTTTAAAAGGGGGGTAGAAAATCAGCTAAACACCTCTTTATAATTCACGTAAAGAAAGGCATCAAGAGCTGGTTGTGAGCAAGTGTTTACAATGACTGCATCCGGTCTGTCGTCCCTGAAATCTAAGTGAACTATTGATAAAACAGAGCACTTTCTTTGCAAAGTTAAATTGTATCAGTCCCTTCTCTGCTATGTGTCAAACACAAGGGCCACACTCATATCTGAGTTGCCAGTCCCATGATGAGGAGCCAATTTATCTAGCTTGTCTTACAGCACCCTTCTCTTTGGATCTCAATCCCCCGGAGCCCAGCACGCGTTTGGCACCACCGAAGAAGCGGATGCCTGACTAACCAGGGCAACAAGGAGCCTGCCGGCAAGCAGCTGTGCGTTACGACTTTTGAGTCAGCTTCAACTGGTCTTGCAAGCTTGGTAGGTTTCGTATCCTTTGCCGTAGTGCTTATCCTAAGTTGAGCATGCAATATCTTTTTAGTCAGTAAAGGTCTGTTTTGTTTTGGGGGCTTTCCTACAGGAAGGTCCTAGAAAATAAGAAAACTGAAGATAAATGACAACAGAACACAAGCTGGCACGAACTGACCGTGTTCAAAGAAACGGTGGAGAGACTAAGACACACGTTACCAAGACAGACACAGACATGGATTACAAGATTTAGGAACTCGATGTCCTACTCAAAGTCACAGGTGGGAAAACTACCCATGGAGCTGTTTCTGATGGTGCTGCAGAGAGGACCCGGGACTGTACTCAGACTCAGCACATGGTAAATGGGAAAATCTGACTTGCAGTCTCATCTTGCTTCTCTGCTTTTCAGTTCTTTGGACTTGGCTCTAAGAGGAAGCCACAGGAAGACACTGACCAGATGGAACATTGAAGAATATCAAAACACCCATGGACTAGGGTGAATATGAAAGAGAGACAAGCTTCGGCTTTTGTTCTCCCTGGAGACATGGAAACAACCCTGAGCACCAAATCTAACTTCAGTGCCACCTTGAAGCCCAAGGTGGCTGCTCACTCAGGGCGGGCCACTGCCCTCCTTCCTGCACAGCTTTGTCGTAAGGTAAGGATTTGGAGCACACTCAACGGCACCATGCTAGTGCTCCAGGGAGTGGCCAACTGATAGTCCAAGGAGCCCTCTGTTAAATGGAAAATGGGCTGGTGATGGGCATGTATCTCAACAACTGTGAAACCATACACTGGTGTTAGATGCCTGGGTCCTGGGACCAGCCCATAACCACAGTTTGTAAAGAAATGGCAGGAAAAGGTCAGGCTGCCAGGTGCACCAAGACCTTAGGGCTCAACAAGGCTAGCAAAGCCCTGAGCTCAGGAAGGCCCTACAGCATGGGGTCTTCTCTGAACAAACACTGAGGGGAAAGAAAGACTCTCCTCATCACTAGACCACACACTGAGAGCCAGGCCTCCTCTGTGTCAGCCTGGGATGACAGGACACTTCATGCACATGCCGCAGGCCCGAGGCCAGCAATCCTAGGTCTGTACTAAGTTAGCTGGTGGTACTAAGACAAACAACAAACTCGGGAAAAATGCCCACTCGTGTGTCTCAACAGTCAAAATATGAGCTCTACTGGCTATTTGGTTTTTAATTTTCCAAAACACTCCACAAAGTTATGGCCTTTTGGCAAGTGTCCCAGATAATACCCCTGGTCCTGCAAATGTGTCCACAGTACAATTCTAAAACCCACAAAGGGCATCAGCCACCAGGGAAACCTACTACGCCACCAACCATAGGACACCACCAATGTTTTCTTTTATCTGATTCTATGTTTCATTTTAGGCCAAATTTCCTCTGCTACCTATCAGACAAAGCAAAACAACTAAAATAAACTGGAGCAAAGGAGAGACACAATTCTTAGGCATGCTGTGCCTTAGCAGCAACTAAGGGCTCTTTAAACACTGTGTAAGAGTGATGTGAATGGAGCTCATGGTGCATACCCAGACACATTTCCATTAACAGTAGTCCCTAGTTTCCCATGTATTCACCCTTGCTCTACGTGAGACCCAGTACATTCTAAACCACCAATCACCTAGGAGGTGTTTGCAGTACAATCCGTGAACATGGTGGCATGCTCTACTGAACAGAGTGACTTGACAATGCACGGGACCTCTAGAAGGGTCAACGTAACTCAGCAGGTATAAGCTAAACAGCTAGAGCCAGGTGGTTAACTCCCATGATGCTACCTGTGTAGCTACCATGCCAGAAATAAGCAGATCTCTAAGCAGCTAACACAGCACATCCCAAGGTCCTTCAGTTCTTCAGCAAACCACTCTAAGCAGCGCTGCAGAAGACTGTAGCCAACACCTTTCTCTAGCTGCACTTCTAGGCACATCAGCCCCAAGAATTCTACCCAATCAGCTGTGCAGTGACAATGACAATGGCACTTCTGTATCCTTAATAAGGAGGTACTTATGACCTCCCCAAAACTGCAGTCACTCCACAGTTACCCCTAATTCTGCTTGCTCAGAACATCAAAAGTTATAACCATGAAAACCCAGACTTGGAAGTATTTGCACAAGTGCATCTGATGGTGAATAACTCACCTGAAGCTGACCCATGAGCATTATTTGGGAATCAGCAGGAATATCAAGAGTACACAGCAACTGGAGTGGCTTAGTCAATGTAACAGTACAACAGGGCCACATCCTTTCACCTGTCCCTGAGAACAGTTCTTAACAAGGCAGAAAGCAAGTGGGTAAGGCAGAAAAGTCAACCGAAGTCTGAGATGAATCCTCACATCCTTACTGAGGAAAAGGCACTAAGAAGGCTGAACAGCCCCAAGCCAAACACGGGCGGGCCTGACAGCAGCACCACAGGGCCGGGCCTCCCTGTGGCTCTGAGCATATGCTCCTGTTCTTCTCCCATCCATCACCCCACCAGCCTCGATTTCCGCAGAGGACAGGAGGGGGAACATAAGGCTTTTAAAAGAAAATATATAGTGTTTGGGTTTTTTGTTTTGTTTTGTTTTGCTTAAACCAATGTGGCAACACTAGTAATGAAAGCATGAATAAAAGCAGTCCCGGTTATTAATAACTATTCCTAAGTCACAAACTATAGACAAGATAGTAACAATCCTTCCCAATCTAAGAAGACAATCTATGATCGGGAAGTAGCATGAGTGACTCTGAGGTTCCACCCAAGGGATGAGGGAAGAGAACTTCATCTGTTCACATAGGGTACTTTGGAGCATTTTCCCATGGTTCAATGTCAATGCAGAAATTAAAGAAATGGTACCACTTTGTGAGTCCTAAGTCTGATATAAAAAGTATTTATTCATATCTACAGCAATCAAAGCAATGATCTTTTATGCCTATAACTCATAACAACAGCTACTTCTTTAAAATGCTTGTCGAAAATTTACAGGGGGAAAAAAAAAAAACTCCCCACCAGGCAAGTCTACAGTTTTTTCTTACGGAGCTTACCTCCCCCAAGCTCTGGGCTTACCTGAAGTCCTTCAGCTCATGCCTGGCACTGCTATCCTCTCTCCTGTTTTCACTCAGGTCCGCAGCAGCTGCCAGCTGAAGGCTTCGGGTGATGGGGCCCCCACTCCGTTCTCTAGATTTTACATTGAACCGGTCTGTTCTCTTCTTACTGGCCAGAGCAGACTTGCTTTGCAAAACAGCTTTGCTTTTCTGTACCCTCACGTGCAGGCTTCGGGAGGGCTTGCTTGAGAGCTGAGCAGAATGATTCTTGGCAGCAGCTTTGGGTTTTCTGCCCTCGACATGAGTTATTTTGGCCATTCTTATAGGACTAGAGTTCCTTAAAGAGGAGTTTGGTTTTTTGGACTTAACAGAAGCTGCAAACTTGACATTCTGCCTGGATCTAAAGGATGAGGAGGGCAGTGGGGCTGGTGTTGGGCCCGAGCTTCGTGCTCTGGTCTTGCCCAAGGGCGTGTGTGCCTGCATCTTAATCTCTGTGTCTGCTGTCCGTCTGCGGGGGTTGCTGCTGCTGTTTGTATCACTGCTTGCAGATGATGGGTGCCCGCCTTTCTTGGATGAATGAGAAGCTTTTCTCTTGGCAGGGGAGAGGGGTTTCTTGGGACAGCTGAAGGCCGCGTGCTTGTTCAGGCTGCCGATGTACGTGAAGCCCCTGCTGCAGTAAGGGCAGATGTGGGACGATGACTCGGAAACACTTTTCAAGTCAGCCTTCTGCTTTGCAGATTTGTTTTTTTGGAGAATTGCTTTCTGTACAAGCTGATTTTTTTTCTTCAATGCATTTAGTTTGAGTTTATTTGGAGACATTTTGCTGAGCTCAACACTAAAGTTCAGTCTTTTGGGCTGTCCCATTCGTCTGAAGGCATTTTTTCCAGAGTTGTCTAAAACTACCACTCCATTTTTGGGTTGCACAGTTTGTTTCAAGGGCACTGGATTTTTCTTGGGGGTGTATCTCTTCTTGTCACTTGCAGATGCACACGCCAGTATATGCTTGTGTAATTCGGGCATGTTGTCAACACCTTTTCCACATTTTGTGCAGCGGATGGCAGTAGTGAAAGTCTGTGGAATATTGTGGGTAGTGAAATTTGTGGCTGTCACACCAATCCCCATGGGATTGCGGTGATGGTACTGAAAAGGGGGTGGCTTAAAGCTTGGGTAATGTTGATTGAGACCCAATCGGACATCTGGATCTTTCGTCTTTATGCCAGAAGCCATTATTTTTATGGTTGTGTAAAGCTCTTCAGAGGAATCATTTAGTTCCTCCTCCTCTTTCGAAGTTTCCAAGGGGACTTCTGGCAAGCTCTGGATATGCTCCATGCGAGCTTTGCTGGGGTCTGTAAAGTTCTGGGGCCTCAGGGTCCCACTTGCGAACTCATGGTGTGTGCACACTGCATCTGGGTGGAGGTCCCTCTGGTGTTGCTGCAAATTGCACAAGAAAGCAAATTCCTTCTTACATACTGAACATACAAAAATGCTCCCAACTCCGTGAAGCAAAGAGCGATGCTCTGACAAATCGGTTTTATCCTTAAAAAGCTGCACACAAAATTCACATTTGAAGGGCCATTCTTCAGCATGAATAGATAAATGTTTGGTTAGATCTTTAATGGAAAGAAAAGGTGATTCACAGACATTACAGATAAAGTTTTTGCTGAATGTTTCCTGGACAACACCCTGCCTGACTGTGGGTGGAGGCTCTTCCCTGGGTTTCACACCTTCGCTCTCTGACTCCTCCTGTTTGAAAGTGATTGCAGGGAGAGAGGCTTCCAGGTTATCCCCAGAGGAAATCACTGATGATACTGCTGAGAGAGGGGGTGGTGAAGGGGATGTGGAGGAACATGAAGAGGAGGAGAAGGAAGAGGAGGAGGAGGAAGAAGAGGAAGAAGAGGATGAAGAAAGTGTTGGAGGACCTGGGGAAGCAGCAGACATGAGCGGCTCCACAGGAGGAATGGGAGAGGGGGAGGGAGACACTGTTGGGGACAGAACCGGAAGTGGAGACTGGGCAGTGGCATTCGAGAGTGAAGAAGGACTTGGGTGAGGAGAAGCATCAGAAGAGGGGGTGGGAAGAGGGACAGTTGGAAGGAGTGGGGGCGGTGGAGTGGCAATAGTTAACAATGGAGGGCCAGGTGGAGGGGAAGAAGGATCCGTGGGGATCAAGAGAGGAGGAAGCTGACCGGAAGACAGGGAAGCTGTCTGTAGGGCAGGAGAAGAAGGGCCAACTTCAGGCGGGGATTCAACAGCAGGGGCAGAGATGCTCGAGTCAGGACCAAGATTGGGACCTGGCTGGGCATCTAGGGATTTACAAGGACTTGGGCTCCTAGTCACTTCTGGCATATTTTCTGGAGGGAAATCAACACCATCATATTCATTGAGAAGAACCTTCTGCAGCATGCAGGTCGTTGGTTTTTTCTTCTTTGCAGCACTACAGACTGGCTGCAGCAAATGATTCTCCTTCGATTCCTTGCCTTCAGAGTCACTGCAAGGCTTTCTATGCACACTGAGATCTAACACAGATTCCCACTGGACTGGAGCCTTGCCTGTGCCCTCAGCTTTCTGTTTGACACCACTGGACAAATCCAGAGGCTGCTGGTTGCAGACGCTGCTGAAAGGGGAGCCAGTTGTCCATTCTTTAGAAACATTGTATTCGTCAAAGCAAGGAGGGCTGCCAGTTTCTCTCTCCTCTCTCCCAGACAAACTCCATGCTGGTGAGTCACTGTGATTTTCTAATTTGGGTTTCTTGGCAGTCAGAACTGTATCCGTCCATGCTGCTTTGCCATCACTTGGTTTCCCAAAGTCTCGAAGAGCAGGGCTGTGCTGTGGAGAACTGGGGGGAGAGCTGGTCCGCCTCTTAAACCGACTGGAGGTCACAGGGAGCATGGAAGCAGGAGCAGACACACACACAGGCCCTAACTTGGGGATCTCAGCTGCTGAAATCCCCGTGGGAGGAGTCAGCTTGTCCTGCGTCTGAAGAAGCTGCTTGAGCTTTGGAGACAAATAAACACTCTTCTCTTTATGAAAAGACATCGCCTCTGTAGTTGGTATGCTGAGAGGGAGACTCAAGGAACATGAGGGTGTTGTAGAGTCAGAATCCACTTCAGCTTTAATTTGGGGGAGCACAGGTGGACTGGCAGTCCTCCGTTTCTTAGACTCACAGTTTGTGCTGCTGGGAGGCTCCTTAGGAAGCTCAGTGACAGAGACCTGGGTGGTCTTTATATTTTGAGTAATTTCCACTGTAACTGGGGTAAGCAGACAATTTATGCCATACAAGTCTGTCGAATTGGACTCCATCTCAATCACATCACAATTACTAGTGCTGCTGTTGGTCTGAATTTTACCATCAATGTAGTAATTTAAGTTTTCAGAGATATTGCTGGAAACATCCATGATGTACACGTCATCCACTTCCCCTTCCTCCTCTGGCTCTGTGCTCGGGACATAGACAGTCTGGGAAGGCTGGGCCTGCTCTACAGGAGGCTGAGGCTCCTCTAGGAGCCCTCCTTTCCGCCGCACACCTTTGGGAATCAGGTGCCGTTCATGAACTCTACGCTGATGCCGCCTCATGTTAGTATGAGTTCCAAACACTTTCTTGCAGTATTTGCAAGGATGCAGCTCTTTCACATCCCCGTTCTCCTCCGGAACACATGAGTTGGAGGTTTCTTGGGAAGCTTTCTCTGAGTTCAGGATTAGATAATCTTGTCCAAGTTGGGGAGGATTTGATTCATGATTAGGAGTGATATTATCTCCAGAAATTTTGCCCTCAGCCAAGTCCTCTGACAGCGGTAGCATCAAGCTCGGTTTCCGCTTTAGCCCAGCTTCATGGCGACGCTCATGCCGCCTTCTATTTATCTGTGTGCCAAAGGCTTTCCCACAGTACTTGCACTTGAAAGCATGGCTGACTGTGGACATGTGGATATGCATGTGGCGCTCAAGCCCCTGCTTGGTTGTAAACTTCCTTTCACAGTGCTGGCATGGAAACATGCACGTTCCCGACACATCCCCATTGGCCTCCTCTCCCTCTCTCCCTCTGGAGATTTCAAGAAGAGGTGTCATTTCTGGGGAGTCTTCTGAAGTTTCATTTGAAATGCTTTTTGGTTCTTCTAATAAATCTTCGGGTTTCTCCTCACATCGGATTTCTGGTTCTTTCACAGAGCTTTCATTTGGCATGTCGACTTCCTCTTCCCCCTCTTCTTCTAAATCATCTTCATCTTCATCTTCTTCTTCTTCCTCCTCCTCCTCCTCCTCCTCCTCTTCCTCCAGATCGTTGACCTCACCATCAGCAGTGTCCTGTTTCCCATCTGGCTCCAGCTGTGGCTCACAGGCAGGCGGAGGGACAGCCAGCTCTGGAAGTGCATCCTGGCTGACCTCCTCTGCAAGAAGGACTGGCTGCTCAGGTGGTGAAGCCAAAGGCCTCTCTTCTTCTTTGGGCCCTAGAGGGCACGGGGAGGCAGAAGAACAGAGGTCAGGGTACAACTGTGATCACTTCCCATGATCCTATTTCTCTTAGTCCCTGACATTCATAAGCAACAAGAGTAAGATTCACAGCAATTCATGAAACTGGACATGAATCCATCTCATTGACTCACTCAATAAATCAGAGCACAAACCAGGCAAAATTCTGGGCCCACCATAGGCAATATACCCACATGGTGCTCAGAATTTCTCTTTAGTATCATTCATATATATACATACATACATATATATATATATAAAACATTACACACATACCTTTGTTTACAGAAATTGTAGTGCATATATTATGCTGGAATAACCAATATTAATATAAAGAAACTAGTTGTAAAGCCACGAGTGGTGTCTCACGCCTTTAATCCTAGCACTCGGGAGGCAGAAAGTTCAAGGCCACCCTGAGACTACATCGTGAATTCCAGGTCAGCTTGGGCTACAGTGAGACCCTACCTCAAAAAAGTGAAAAAATAAAAATATTTTTTAAAAAGAAACTAGCTATAAATTCGTTTCTCATGATTCAAGGAAATTGCCAAATGTACCATTAGATTAAATTCCTAATAGTGTGTCTGAACAGATGGTCCTCTCTCTGACCAAAACTATGTTGTTAGAAATGAGAACATTTTCCAAAGTGTCATCAAAAGTTCTTCAAGTCAAAAAAAAATTGGGTTACCCATCTAAGCTTAATCAAATTGTAAGAACTTAGTAGAAGTGCTTCACTGAAGGAAGCTAACACACCTCAAATCATTCCTGAGCCTCTCTGCCCAACCCTGCCTGGGGTAGACAGAACTTGGGCTACCGGGGAGAACTGGCTAGTAGGTAAGAGTCTACGGGAGACATAAAGAAATAAGTCATGCAATCATCTCAGGGAAGAGAAGCCCTTGAACAGAGGAAACAGCAAGTAAGTAAGTTCTAAGTCAAGATAGCGCTAGACAAGGTCATCAAGGTCAGTAGGGCTATAAGGGAGAGCTAAGAAAATACCAGATGAGAATAGAGATAATCATGAACCAGCACTGAGTCAACAGGGAGCTCCGAGGAGGTTTTAACAGAGAAGTGGTATGACTCAACTCAGAAGATGCTCTGGGAAGACAGAAAAGCCTAGGTGGGCGAGGCAGGCAGACAGCCACAGAGAGCTCACTGTGTGCTCAGAGACACAGGATGGCGACATCCAGTAGTAGGAAGGAAGCAGTCAGGCTCTAGATGTCTAATTCTGAAAACAAACCTGACAAAATGTACTTGAATGTACTTGGTGATTATCTGTGAGAGAAACCAAGGAGGGGTGACTGCAATAAACATTAATAATCCCATTTACCAAACCATAGAAGACTACAGAGCCACAAATATGTATCAGGGAGATGTGCTGAAGTTTAAGGTGGAACTGCAGTTGTCCTAGTGAAGATGTTAAGTAGAGAAGTTTCATATAAATCTTCAGGTCAACACAGAAGCTGAGCCTACCCATGTCCAAGTCCTCAGGGAAGAGAAGGTGGCCAAGGAGAAATGAACTGTACTAGGCCACTTGGAAAGTAGATTCAGACAGGACTGTGTTCAGAGGACACCAGTACTGAAAGGGTGGGGAATGGCCACTGAGACATCTGGAGAATTAAGAGAATAACCCTTAAGCCAAGTAACAAGTTATTAGGACAGAATGATCAGCTTCGTCCTGAATTCTAGGTAGGTGGGGTAAAAGGTGGGCTAAAATGGGGTATTCCATTTGCCACAGCAGTCTTGCTGCTTCCTCTCAGCTGAAGTGACACTTGGCTGTCTGTTCTGTCATGTCTTCCCTGCCATGTAGAAATTTCCTCCGAACTGTGAGCCAAAATAAACCCTTTCCTTCCATGAGGTGCTTCTGGCCAGGTGTTCTGTCCCAGCCACAAGAAGGTGACTGCTACAAGAATGGAAGGAGGAAGAAAAGACAGGGAAAGTATAAACAGCTCTCTCAAGGTTCTCTGTAAGGGAAAAGAAAAATGGGAAGTGGGTCGAAGGAAATAGCAGGGGTCTCTTCCAGATGAGAGCAGAGTGAATATTGGTGAGGATGACCCATAATACCCTGTCCCTACAGGAAGTACCAGCTGCTTTGTTACTGCATCCAGCCCTTCTCCTATGTGAAAAGCTCCACAGGAGGCAGAGCTACGCCTTCTCCAGTCTAATTCCTCTAACCTCCTAAAAGGATCTTCTGGGCATGCACTGCAAGCAGCACTTGCTAAACAGAACTGCTGGGCTCCTCGCCTGACCTTATACATATACATATTCAAGTGTCTACAATTAGATCAAAGCCCTATAAACTCAAAGCTTTACTCTGGCTGAATCTACACACAAGAAAGCCAGCAACAATAGTCATTCATGTGTGAGTGTGATGTGGAAGCACAGTAGGCAAGCTGAACCTGAAGGGCAGAGACTCCAGGTGGATGAGGGGAAGGCAGCTGGGGGTTCAAAATGTGCTAGTGAGTATGGACTTATCTGGGGGTGATGATCATCCATTAAGGAATTAAAAGCAGCAGAATACCATTTGGGAAACTTGGCTTTAATGTGGGCTAGATAGAGGACTAGGAAAGAGTAGCACTGGACAGACACCCAGATGAAGACTGACATGACAGGCCACAAGACAGAACTAGAAAGACAGGAGGAGGAAAGAACAGCCCAATAGTCAAGACAAAAGAGGGTGTTGGTAAACGTGGGGACCACCTGAAGAGAGGCAAAGAATGTGAGGAGAACAAGAACAAAAGGAATGAGACAGAGGAAAAAATACCCAGAGGAGGGTGGAATGGGGGTAAGTGAATAAGCAGATGATGGTAAAATCAAATTATATTATGTTCACATATGAACGTTCTTAAGTTAAAAAATTAATTTAGCGGGCTGGAGAGATGGCTCAAAGGTTAAGGCACTTGCCTCTAGTGCCTAAGGCCCTGGGTTCAATTCCCCAGGACCCACATAAGCCAGACCCGCAAGGTGGTGGCCCTGGTTTGTTTCTCTCTCTCTCTCTCTCTCTCTCTCTCTCTCTCTCTCTCTCTCTCTCTCTCTCTCTGTATATCTCTCTCTCTGTATAAAAAAAAATTAATTTAAAGCCGGGCGTGGTGAAACACACATGAATCCCAGCTCTTGGGAGGCAAAGGTCGGAGGATCACCATGAGGCCAGCCTGAGAATGCAGTTAGATTACTAGCTCTGAATGGAGGAGCCAAGCCCTCCTGCTTAGGAGCCCAGTTCTACTTCCACTGGCTGTTGCATTTACAGCAAATACGCTCCTGCTTCTAATCAGAAGCCAGCATTCTCGCTGAGATGCTTTCCATTAATTCCATGAGTTTTCAATGACACGAGAAAGCCATCAGTCAGTGGTGGTAATGTATTTCAAATTAACTCTTAAAATACATTTTAAATAAAGACCAAGAATGTTGGGCAAAGTCAAAATGTCTAAGGTTCAGAAGTTTCTAGAATTCATTTTCTGTCAAAATGTGTAGCTTTCCTTTGATTAAAAAAACACAAACAAGGTCATTTCCTAAGATGGTTATCAATCTGATGTAAAACTGTAATACACACAGGCCCATTAACTAGTTAGGCCCACACAGCTGTGTGTTCCATATCTAATGAGGCTAAGGGAACCCAGAGACAGTGGCTTGCTCACTGCTGAGGACCCGGAAGAAGGCAGGAGTGCTAGGAATGACACTCCTGGGACCAGTGCTACCAAAACCCAGGCACTAAGTATCAAGTATCATTTTCCATGGCTTTTTAACTTTGTATTTATTGTTTTCCATTTTTGACATTTGCATGCATGCAATCTATTTTATGGTAGACAGAAAACATAACTATCTTGAATGACTGAAGAAAACCAGAACTGTTAAAATTGTTTAAATTTAGTAATTTTTTTGTATCGTTCAAATATCACAGCAAATCCGCTATCAGAAGGCAGAAGTTTAGTTATAGCCTTCCCTTGTCCTGCCCCCCCTTTTTTAAACAGACGGATGCAAAGCTCAAAGGAAGGTTTGGGGAAAAGAGGGGACAAGTTCCCCTCCTTCCAATCAATTCCTGCTGTCTAAAATCATACTGACCTTCTCTCTCTCACTGGAGGGGTCAGCTGCATTTCAGTCCCCACGGACTCATCTATTCTTGAGCACAGTGAACTATTCCTTTATGTGGCACCATCAAAAAACACTGCTAATTAATCATGAAAGGCATTCAAAACATTTTGTTGGTTTTTCGCCCTACAATGTGTCTTGGAAGAGTCAGTCACAAGCCTACATTTCAGAATGTGCCTGTTTGCATCACTATGCACAAGTCTTGAGCAAACCCTGGTCTGTGCATAAATTTGCTCATTACAAATTAAGACACACCTTCATTTCTACATCAATAGTCCCAAATATGGCAGCTTAACTGCAATGAGTCCACAGCAAGCTGTCTTGCTGATTAACTTCTGATCCCTGCCTCTCTGAACTCTTACATCATGAGACCTAGGATATTAATGCTCAGAGGCATTATCAGAAGAAAATTCTCTGCTGAGAAATATAAAGAGAGAAAATAAGAATTTAAACTCGGACCAAAAATTGTATCATTTTTCATTCTTGTATACACAATCAAAAGGTGATTATTTTCAGCAAATGTTAAATTGAAATGTAAGACATGCATACACAAAAGTAGATAAAGTAACATTTTTCATTCTTGTACACAAAATCAAAAAGTGGTATTTTTGAGCAAATGTTAAACTGAAATGTAAGGCACACACACAAAAGTAGATCAATTAGAGCTTACCTTCTACGGAATCTCTCATCTTTGCAGAAGTGGAGCCTGGCTTACTTGTATTTGGCTGTGAGTCTTGTGCTCTGTTTCCTTTGCTTTTATTATCTTGGGATTTCTTCTTCCCTGCAACACAATATTTATTCTTTCATCCATCATCACTCTGAATTCTTGAAAGAGACAATTCTTACTCTAATCAAGGTGAAGTGTGTATTTCTAGGAAATCACTTTGGATTCCTAAAGAAAGGAATAGATGAAATACTTTGTGTGTGAAGGGGTATATACATGTTCTGAGCATGTGGGTACATATGTGTGCTGGTACATATATGTGTGCAAGCATGCATGCATGCAGGTGGAGACCAGAAGTCACTGTCAGGTGTCTTCCTCCATCAAGGTCTCTCACTTGAACCCAAGGCAGGGCTAAGGTAATTTGCCTAGCTTAGCTTGCAAGCAGGCACCAAACCCATCCAGTATTTATGTGGGTGCTGGGGATCCTAACTCTGCTTCTCACACACGTGTGGCAAGTGCTTTATCCACACTAAGTCATCTACTTATAAGTATTTTTTAAATACTTTAAGTCATTCATAAATAAACAAACATAAATATTTTTAAGTCATGGCAGTGAGGAAGGAGGGAAATCTTGCATTTTTAAAAGAATCTTGGTTATTTCAAAATTATAACAGCAATGACAACAATGGACAACAAGCTCAAAAAGTCACCAATGATGGTAAGGAAAGCCTGGAAACAATAGTCTCAATGCCACACTAACAACAGGGGAATCAGAAGTGTATCAGAGAAACAATATGGGATCACTTGAGGCCCTTCTTGGTTAAGGTATGATTATTCATAAATATCACAGCAACATCTGCTTTAAATGGAGACATTCCCCTGAATTCTAAGGGATGTGTGAGCGCACGCACACACACAAACACACACCCCCAGCTCAAATATCAGTGCGGAATAATTATGATAATTCCCTGCAAGGCAGAATGGCCTTTGAAGGACCTTCAGGACTTAACTTCCCATCATACACAGTTCAGTGTTCCATGAATGCTGCAGGGACAAAGTCCAAGAATATTAACTGAATTCCAAGTGACCTCATAATTTTCAGAAACAAGATTAAAATGCAATGTGTTCCAAGAAGTTGGAACAATGAACTGGAGTCCTGAAGGAATTCAGAATAAACAAGTAACTCTAGCTAAGTACTAAGTACACTGCAGGCTCAGTAGCTCCATCTCTTTGGTACTGACCTAGAACTGATAACCCTCCTTTCTAGCTTGTTGTTTCTGACAGTGTTTTTCTTGGGAGCTGGTAGATTCAGATGTGTTTCCATTCCCACTTCCAAATACTTCTTCCTCTTTCTGCACTACTCTTCCCAAACTGGTCCCCCAAGCAGCCTCTCCTGAACAAACCCCCTGCGCCCTTTATCTCTACATTAGCAAAAGCAAGAATAAGAAATTAGGCATTGCTTCTGTAACACACAGAAAACTATATTCACAATCAAGAGAATCTACAGGAACACAACTAGCCAAAATGGAGACAGTAGATCAAAAGAAGTCAGAAATACAAGATGAAGATGGTTGTCACTGAAAAGATTGATTAAAAATAGAAAATCAATTAAAATACAAAGGACCAATCCTAAAAAGACAGCACCAGATTTTAACAAAAAATTAAGAACAAAGCATGAAATGATACCATGCAATCTGTCTCAAAGGCAAATTCTAAAATACCATTTTAAGAACTTTAATTCTTCAGCCAGTAACAGGTTTCCCAACTATACTCAAATTCCTGACAATATACCCATGTGTTCCTTTCCACATGCAGCCAAAATAGCATGGAATACGGCATACCCTTTGCTGAATCCACTCCTATTCTGGTGCAAATAGAAGTCAAGGGGCAAGGCTGCAGAGATGGCTCAGTGGTTAAAGGCACCTGCTAACAAAACCTGGCTGGATTCAATTCCCCCAGTACCCATGGAAAGACAGATGCACAATGGTGCATATATCTGGAGTTTGTTTGCAGTGGCTAGAGGCCTTGGCACACCTATTCTCTTTCTCCTTGCAAATAAGTATTTTAAAAAATGATCATGCCTGATTCTTTTTGAAAAAATGAGATTCAGAGATAGTTTCCCTGAATCAAAACCACAAAAAATGTTAAGCCCTCAGTACTCCCTCAGGTTCTTCACAGTCCAGGGCACATGACCACTTCTCACCTACCACTTACTTTCTATGAGGGTCTGAAATATATGAAAATGAAGAGGTGTAATCTAAACCTGGCTTTCTTGACAAACCATATACATTAGAAATAAGCTATACTACAAAGTTCAGTAAGAAAGAGGTGTCGCTTTGTGAGAATACAATCCCTTGCTGAAGCAAAACAAGATTTCTGACAATCTCAAATACCATACCAAACCCAGCCAGCAAGCAGATCAAGTAAAAGCACCAAGCACTGTGGCCCACAGGTAAACAGAGAACTGAGCACAGGAAATTTGTAGACTCCTAAGGCATGGTAAAGAGTGATTTTAACATCTAGCTCATACACCCACAGCACAAATGACAACCGGGGCAAATCTTTCTACGGGGGAGAGGATCCAGAGAATGTCTTGTAGCATCCATGGCATCTACCCGCTAGATGCCAGCAGCAAAACCCCTTCCAAGTATGACAACCCAAGACTCAAGACACAGCCCAATGTCCGCTCTCCAAAGGAGATCACTCAAGCTAAAGAGCCCCTGGACTATGTTCTCTATTTAGGCGTCAATGGAGACATATTTATTAAATGTTACAATAAGTTCGTCAATTGAAAGTGAAGAAATGACACCACTGAAGTAACTTAGTGAACAATGGAAGACTGGACTGAGGGACAGGAGCCTAGCATGAATGACTACTGCTCACTCATTCATGCAACTGAGATTGAATCAGAACCAGATCTCCAGCTAGAGATGAAGAGACTCTAAAAACATTTGTCCCATCTGCTATTCTGTGGGAGAATTGAAGGCTGGAAGCCTAGAGGCCCAAATCAGTGTATGACAGAACATGAGTTAGAGCCAGGACTGGCACTGCAAAAACAGATGAAGGAGCCTGCTACGTTTCCTTAATCGGTTAAGTTCTTCCCAGATATTTGACTTCTGTCTTCTATCCCATCAAAAGCTATAAAGAAAGCAAAACAAACCCATTAGGGCTTTTACAAAAGAGAGAGGAGACTTGTCAGCAGCATCTATCTGCGTGAGGCAAGAGGCTCCGCTGGGTGGCTGGCAAGTACACAAGTGCACTTACCAGCAGGCTCCTGCAGGGTCTTACATGCGTTACTGCAGCTGGCCGCTCCACTTGGTCTAGACAAGAGAGACAAAGGAATGAAACCTGAGGAAAGCAAGATGGAAATGACCATAAAGAACAGCACAAGGACAGGACAAGCCTTATGTGTAGAAGGAAAAGAAACACACATAAAGATGAAGAAAGGAAGATGGAAGAGGGCAGTTTCCTACCGCACCAGGCTTCCATGCACAGAAATGCCACTTCGACACTCGTTGTGGAAGCTGACACCAATGCAGTACACTCATCCTCAGGTTCATACTATGTCTCCAAAGTCCTAATCCATACCCCTCATTTTACAGAAGTGTCTGCCCAAGGTCATGTGACTATCAGCTCTGGAGCCAAAACCAAAATTCAAAGATAATAATGCTAAAAATGCTCTTTCTCCTACAACTATCTGAGACCATGGCTTCACACGCACATCTTATTCTTTACATTTATTGCTTTATTTGGAAAACGAAGTAAATGATAAAAAGTCTTCCACATGCTTATAGGAAAGGAACAACAGTCAAATGGGAATGAGGCTTCCTTGCATTTTGATTATATCCTATGCCAGAACCAAGTATCAATCAGCAGCATGCAGCACCCTGATCTGAACACGACTTCCAATCAACGAGCAGAAACAGCTGCTGTGGATATAGATGCTCTGCAGCTTAACAACTTATTTCTCAGACAATGGGCAGCCTTATCCTGCTGGTGCCCAGGATGGGAGTTACAAAATCAAAATGGCCTAAAGCAGCGCATGAATAATTTAATCCAGGCCTGGACTGTGTTCTGCTCTCCAAATAAATTACACAAACAGGAAATTCTAGAGAATAATGTTTCACTTAAAAACAGGCAGGCAGCAAAGAGAATGCAAAATTCCAGAAGGTCTGCTCATGTTACATTAAAAATTCATGACAACAGTGAAGGTTCATGCATTTAGTGATTCAAGTGAATTAAATTTAGAACTATATGGAACCCTACATGTGCTGCCTCCTCCTCACTGAAAGCTATCCAGCCCAAGACTATAAAACAGAACTAAATGTCAGAGCATAGAGAGGCCAGCTCCACCAACCTTCCCTGAGGAGGACTCAGATGTAGAGTCCATGAGAGGACACGGCTGGGCTATCCTGAACAGAGCCAGCAGAGCACCAGTGTGGGCTGCCTGCAGCTGTCCTCTGATCTTCACCAGTCAGCTGACCTTGTCTCCCAGCTACTGAACCCTGGTTCCACCACTCCACTGGAGCCCCACTTCCCACGCTGCCCTGATGTCATAACCCCAAATTCAGTGTTTCTTCAGCTGCATGTGCTCAAGTTCTTCTTCCCATCAGGCAGTATGATTCTCTCCCAGCCTTGAAACAACGCCCTCCAGGATCTCTCCTCATCGGAACCATGCTTCAGCTAGGCTGCAAAAAGGCATCAACCAACAGAGGGAGAGTTTCATAGCACAAGTTGGCAGATGTGACATTAGGAAATGAAGAGACAGAGACAGAGAAGCAGAAGAACTTTAATTATCACCCTTTTCAGCTGCCGCAACCTCAACAGCTAAATTTCACGTTATAACATGAACACAAATGAGCAGCCAAACTGGGACTTGAACACGGATCCAACCATGTCCACCAGGCCAGTTAACACATTCTGGGTTACCTGCACCTAGGTGAATATAAGAGGTTCAGTAAAGCACATAAGCTCTCGCTGTCTGGATGGCAAAGGCGACTTTGTGACAGACAGCAAGCCAGCATGGACTGCTCAGCACTCTGGACACCTGGCTTAGGACCAGATTGAGTTCCAGAAGTAGGATGAAGAGGCTTAACTGGGGAAAAGGCATACAATACATACCTCCTTATTTGTAATTTTTTTTATTTGTAATATCTTAAGAAGCTTGGGCTGGGGAGATAGATGGCTCAGTGGTTAAAGGCACTTGCTTACAAAGCCAGCTTGCCTGCCTGCCAAGTTTGATTCCCAGTACCCACATAATGCAAGATGCACAAAGTGGTACATGTCTGGAGTTCATTTGCAGTGGCAAGAGACCGTGGCACACAATCCCCTTCTCAAGAAAGTAAATTGAAAAAAAAAAAAATTTTTTTAAACCTATGTGTAAGACGGTAAAAGGCAGGCAGGGGATGGGCATCAACACTTTTTTACATGTGTGGATGGTTTAACATTCTGCAGTAGGTGAAAAACTGGAAACATATAGAAAACTAAGTTTAGAGCCAGGCTTGGTGGTGCACACCTTTAATCCCAGTACTAGGGAGGCAGAGGTAGGAGGACTGTCGTGAGTTTGAGGCCACTCTGAGACTAGAGTGAATTCCAGGTCAGCCTGGGCTAGAGTGAGACCCTACTTCGAAAAACAACAACAAAAAACAACTAGGTTTGGCACAAGAAATTGAGAGTAGATTTCAGAATCTTCTGTAATGTATGCTTGATACAGGTGCCCTGGAAGTACCAGGAAGCCAGATGGGAGAGTCAGGAAGCAAGGCAGGAAGGCCAATGGGGACCAGTGCCTGAGACACTGCACCCAGCAGGTCTGCTATAGGTCAAGAAGGACCACTTGGGGACCTGGTAACAAGGTCAGAAGTGGCTGTTCCAAGCAGCCAAGAGTGAGATCAATGGGCAAATGAACCACAAGGGTGAGGACGGTCAGTCCATGGTTCTTGAGGCTAGCCAGTTGGTTTTTATGAAATATGTTACACATTTTTTAGATTTCCTTTTCACTTAAAATAACTTTGAAATTTACCTAACAGTTAAAGCTAGGCCACTCTGGCCGATTCACACATCTTTTTCTGTAATTAAATTCACCCAAGAACTGTCTGTTAACCTGAAGGCAAATTTTAAGTGTAAAATCACTATGGTTTCAGTTGCTTATGGTATTAAAATAAGACTTTATGCTTGCTTCCAACAGAAACAATGGAAAACCTGTGGATGGAACAATTCTACAGCTCCAGGATAAATCCCTGGCATACCTATTACTGCGGGGGGGGGAGGGGAGGAGGTTGCAGTGCCTGTGCTGGGCTTCAGCTCTCCTCACTCTTCCAAATGGCAGATGGGTAGAGATGGCAAAGATCATATCTGAAGGATTTGTGCTTTTCTAGTAGCTTTGACTAGGTAACTCCAAATCCTAGAAAGAGGTCCCCATAAACTTTAGCAAATTTAAACTAAGAAAGCATTTTCCTTGTCCTCTTTGGAACTTGAAAATGTCTGTGGTATGAGGACTGGTTGGAAAGATGGCTCAGCAGTTAAGTGTGCTTACTTGCAAAGCTTGACGGGCTGGCTTTAATTCCCCAGTATGCACATAAAGTCAGATGCACAAAGTAGCATATGTATCTGGAGTTCATTTGAAGTGACAAGAGGCCCTGGTGTGTCCACTCACTCACACATTCTATTCTCTCTCTCTGTGCATGCAAATAAACTTTAAAAAAGAATCTTGTGGCATGAGCAAAATGATTTTAGAAACTAGTTAAATTATCTCAAACTTAAGCAAGCTGCTAGCTTGTTTTATTTTATAGCTGAAATTCCAAGTTTCTTCTCATGGTCTTTCATAAGCCTTTACAGGGTAGGTGGTGACATCAGATCTGCAAATCTTCATATGGAAAGCAAAGAGGTAATTTTAAAAAATGAAGAACACAGTGCAAGTTCAGGTTGGTTCTCCAACACACATCCAAATACTAGGAACAGTGGAGATGGCCACAACCTCTGTAATTGTTTATCCTCCAATAAAAAATACCACCCCCCTTCCCTCTCAAAACTCATGAGAAGGCTGGGGAGATGGCTCAGTGGATAAAGGCATTGCTTGCAAAGCCTGACAGCCTGGGTTCAATTTCCCAGCACCCATGTGAAGCCAGATGCACAAAGTGATACATGTGTCTGGTGTTCGTTCACAGTGGCAAGAGGCCCTGGCACACCTATCCTCCCTCACGCCCCACCCCTGCAGCTTGCAAATAACTACTTTAAAAAAATTTCTATTGGTTGATATTCTCATACATAATTTTATAAAAGCACAATTTGAAAAAGGTCTCTGCTTCTCACTTTGAACAGTACCAGCACTGCTAAAGTTATCTCTCTGTTCTCTATCTCCTACTCATATACCCAATAAAACTGTTCAGGATAAAAATGACTATCTTTAGAAATGCCAGTCTACAACACACAATTTAAATGGAACTAATAATATCCTTAACAAGCACCAAGCAGGCAGAACTGCTTAAGCATTCAAATTACCACTGTTAACCTTCTGGTGTCTATCCTGCAACGTTTTTCCTGTCTCACATGGCTTCAAACCAAAAAATTCATTTGTTTCTTCCTTTCAAACTGGCATACACTTCTTTTCCTCTTTCACTCACTGCACTTGGTCATTATACCCATCAATAATATTTAAAGCAATACTGAGTGCCTACTAGTATTAACCAGAGGGTCAAGGTCTTGGCAGCCAACTGTGATAATGAAAGCAGTGTTCACTAAGTTTTGATTTTGTATCTCCTAAAAACTCCAAGAGTAAGCATTTAGATTGGATGTGCTGCTCCACATGGAATTCCACACGCACATGGGTCCTCATGGGCAGCTTGTGCTTGTGATAAACAACTGTTCAGAGAAGAAACCAAAATGCGTTCTCACAGTCATTATTTAAATTACAAATTATACTGAAATGCCATGCCCACCTTTTTCTAATAGGTTTCCACATAAAAATAAAGTTCTTTTAACCTATTCACCAACACATCTATTCTCAGATGCAACAGTTTACACCAGATTGCTTTTCCAATTTAGCACCAAATACATAAATTGAAACAATTTCTCTCTACTTCAAAGAGGTTCTTGAACAGAGGTAGAGAGGTACTCATAATTTCTCTTGGCTTCTTTAAGCTACATAGAAACTAAATACAATATTACTGAGAAGTCTGACATGAAGGAGTTTTAAACCGATGTATTTTAACTTTTTTGCTGGGGGAAGGTGGAGGGGATTAAGCCCTCTACAAAAAGCCCTACGATCAACAAAAAGCAATGTGAGTGGAAAAGCTGTTCCAAAGAAACTGTATTTCCTGAGAAATAAAAAGGAGGATGATGAGATGAAGAGGAAAGGAGGAAGGTGAGACCACCACCTGCCCCCACCATATATATATATTAGGGCTCAACATGGAGAAGAGCCTTTCAGAGATGCTAACTTACTCAGCACTGGTCTCCAAGGATCATCCTAGATGTATCTTCCTGGCAAAGCAGTATAAAGGAATGCTCACAAAATGGTAGGAAGCCTAAATTAAAAGCTCACCAGGACCACTCCAAGGCTACAGCATAGGGCTGGGCGACGAGCCTCTCGCTCTCAATCCAGGCCTTCATTTCATCTGCTCCCATAGGTTGTTCATTCCCAAGGTCACATTATCCTCTAGTATCAATCAAAATGAAACACTAGGCTGCACTCCTGTCCCTTTACTAGTGTTGAGGGAGCACTCTAAATAAAGTCTCTAGCAATAGAAACTCACAAAAATTTGCAGAAATATTACCACATGAACCTTGGGATGAAATTTGACAAACAAGAAATAATCCGTTCAGAGCAGCAGGAAGTCAACCACAAGTATCAACGAGCTGATATTCTTTTGAGGGTGAAGTAAGCACATGTGGAAGGAGTGAGTGCTCAGTGCACCTGCACAGACTCAACCAGGAGTATCCCCATAGAGTCTACGAAACCAAACACAGAAGCTCTACACTTTCAACTCTACACATCAGCATGCCATCCTTCTTGTGTCTCCTAGCAGTTCCTCAATCAATTATACTGTTCATTTTATAATGAACAGGAACTCACCCAGGTATCATTATGGACATGTTCAAGTCCTTTGAGGGAAGAGAATTGTGTCACCACTGATCACTATCTCCATGCTTTACTCGTATATACTGCAGGTATAGTTCACTTTTAAGTCTACAACTTGATTTTATTGCTCCAACAAATACTGCAACCTAAATTTCAAATATTCAACATATTGGGGTTTACACTAGTCAGTGGCATTTATTTGGGGGGATATCTTGGAACCTCTTTGAGATTCAGATAATACCGAAAGCCTTCACCTGAGTTAGTCACCACTGAACATGAGCCTACTTAAATAAACAAAAGCTGGTGTCAGGGCCTTCTAAAATTGAAGTCAGGTGTTGAGTCCCTGCATGTGTGCACATCTACAGGAGCACACCTGTGTACTCCCCAGCTTCACAGAATAATCACTAATGATGCTACATAATCACATTTGCTTCCTAAAACTGAGACTGTCAATAGTAACTTGTAAGAAAACAGGTCTCTGGATACTTTGTTTTTTTCCTGATTTCACATTCACAAAGACTGCTATTTAATAATATCTAAGGAAATGGCAAGCACATACAATTGGTTAGAACACTCCATAGTCAGGAGTGGTACAAATCATATAAAAGTGGGTCAAAGACAGGAAGAAAACCCCAAGCTTTTCATTTGGACAAGCCAACCACTGGGTACTGGTAACAGGTCCAACTTCAGAGTCACTGGTGTAGGCACAGGTATCCTAGTTTGGACGATAAGTCCAAGACAGTTTTGAAGAGAGCAGTAGTTCTCTTCTTGGAAAAGTTCTTTGGAGCCATGACACTGAACTAGTGATCAGGATCCAAAAAGGCCCTTTACTCTGGACAAACTAAAATCTACTGAGCTTTCCATCACTAACACAGAAATATGTAAATTTTAAAAGTACATGCTGATAAATGTTGAAGCTGTTTATTTGTTTTAGAAGTGTGCTTATCTGGTGAACTCAAGGTCGAGCAGTCACCACTGAGAGCACTGTGCTAGTGTGTCCTCCATTACACTGGGAAAACAGAAGGTCCACTGGTGTACAGAAACCCTGCAAAGTAGGTAAGTCTTATCCTCGTTTTGAGGCACAATCACACTGGGTAGCCCAGACTGGTCTTAAACTCATGGTGAACATCCTGCCTCAACCTCCTAAGTGCTGGGATTACAGGCACAAGCCACTATACCCAGCTCCTCTTATGTTCATTTTACAGACAGGTAAAATAAAGGCCAAAACATGTAATCTAATCAGTCACATTGTTGTTGTTTTCTCCTCCGAGGGGTGCCAGCGGAGGGAAAACAGAGAAGCGGCGGGAGCCGAAGCAAGCTATCCGCTGTCTGCTGTCTCAGGGCTGGGGCCCACAGAGCTGGGGGGATGGCGCAGGGGGGTCCGGCAGGACACAGAGGCAAGCAGATGTGTATTGTATATCCACGTAGTTCTTTATTCAATTGGGGAACTTACATTTTATAGGAAAAAGGGGGTCCAGGGAATGGGGAAGAGAAAAGGAGATTGGTTGATGGGGGTGGGGAGTTGGCAGCCTGCACTGGGATAGGTGGGTGGGGACAACCTGAGAACACCTCATTTGGGGGCCATGAGTGGCGGGAAATACGTGATGCTAGCCACAATCCAGTCCGTGGGGATGGGCACAAGAAGTTTTGCTGATACCCAATGCCAGTCATGCTGAGATGGAAATGCTGGTTTCTGTGGCTAGCCCGTGGGGGCTGGGAGTCAGGGTAGGTGGAGCCGGGAAATGCCTACCGAATTATCGGGGTTTCACCTCACTCATACATCCTTAACCCTTTGTTCTCCGTGCCCTCAGTAACAGCGCCAACAGGCAGTGCCCAACATTGTGCCCAACACATTGTTATTGGAGCTAGTAGTCAAATCTGGTTCCTTAATTTCAAGCTAAATTCTTGCTCATCACAAAAACTCATGTTCTGAACATCTAACATTCAACATAGCTGAGTCCACAACCTGATCTCCATTTCCACATACACGTTTCAGATGCACTTTAAACAAGCTATCCATTTGCAAAGTACTAAATAATTTGTGTTGCAGTCAGCTCCACATGACTGGGACTAACACCACAGACCAGAAACAGCTTATGGGAAAAGGGGTTTATTTCAGGCTTACAGAATCCAGGGGAAGCTCCATCATGGCAGAAAAAGCTGGCTCACTTCCATAGATCATAGCAGAGAGAGAAAACTAACACCAGTAAGCACCAACATTCAGAGCTCAAAGCCACACACCCACGGCTGGACTCAGATCTATCTCCAAATTACAAGCTTGAGTCTTAATCAAAAATACCTGAGTCTATGGGGTCATGCATTCAAGCTACCACAATTTGTATTCAACAAGGGAGCAATAATGAAATCCACAGTGTATCAATGTATTTTTTCACCTGGCTTTAGGAAGAAAAGAAAGGACCATTGTTGACTAGGGCAATCCCATGTGCTTCTGATAGAAGGTAAATGTCGCCATTTCTAAAACATTATTTTAATATGTTTGTGCTCACACGGGCAAATAGGGAGGGAGGTCAGAGGACAGACACTTTTTGGGTTGCCTTCCATCTTGTTCCTGAGGCAAGTTCTCTCACTGTCATTCACCACCTGCTTCCTTCACCAGCTTCTGAGAAATTCTCTGGTCTACACCTCCCTTTCCCAGCAGGTGTACTAAGCATTACAGAAACTCATCACAGCTCCTGGTTTTTCTGTGGTGTCTGTTCAGAGCACAGCCTTTATCCACTGAGCCTCTCTATAGAGCCCCAAGCATCTACACTCAATCGCACCTGTGATTTTACCCTGGCATACAGACAATAATGTGCATTCTTTTATACGGAATTTTTTACAATTTTGATGAGATCCTAATTGTAATATGACATTTAGTAAGCCTACTGTTCAAACTTAATTGATCATTTTGCCAAGACCTAGGTAGGAAGATTCTTCCTGTAAGAATTCACACAGCTAATACAAATTTTAATGACAAGTTTATTTGGAATCTTAGGCTCCTGTTCAAAAAATCCAACTGACTGCAGCTAATAAGAGACTGATACTTCTTTTTATGATATGAAAAATGTATTTGGATGCCAGGGCAAACTGTAACTTCACCTATGTAAATCCTACCAGAAGTACAGTCTCTCCACTGGATACCGAGGGAGACTGTTTTTCATGTTAACCATCCCACCAGGGCTGCCTGAAGGATAAGCCTGAGCCTGAGCAGCTCCCTATGGTCAGCACTAGCATCCTTACAGCAAAGGAACTAAAGACTCTTCTAGACTTTGGATATCCTGTTCAAAACCAGAAGTCATGGGCTGGAGAGATGGTTCAGTGGTTAAGGCACTTGCCTGCAAAGACTAAGACTGGGGTTCGATTCCCCAGCACCCATGTAAGGCCAGATGCACAAAGTGGTGCACGCATCTGGAGTTCATTTGCAGTGGCTGGAGGCGCTGGCACACCCATTCTCTTTCTCTATTCATCTATCTCTTCTCTCGCTCTTGCAAATAAATAATATTAAAAAACCAAGTCACTCTATTTCACAGAGAAACAAGCTCTGGTGATCCCAGATTAAAAACAAAACTACAGCCAATAGAAAGGCATACTCTATAGCTCAAATTGGTAAGACATGAAAACTGAACCTGAAGCCAAACAGAAAAAATATCAAAAGACCCAGAAATTGCATGGTTGTCCATTCTCTTTGTAACTTCAGACAGTGCATATAATCCTGTTCTAAGGACCTAAACACAGTGAACAAACCAGTTTGCCTTCATTTTTGTAGCATGTGATGTCTCAAGAAACCTACAAAAGACTGCACACCAAAAGGTAGGATTATAAACATAAAGAAGACTATTACTATATCTTAAACACAAACAGGACAGGGAAATGTAATCTAAGCAGTATTTTTATTGCTTTTTTAAAAATCAAAGCAAAGACAGCCTTTTATGACTATCAGAACAGCAGGATAGAGCTGGCCTCGGTCATTCAGACACTGATTAGTAAGCACCTATAAAACTGAGAGTGCTGAGTTAGAAGAGATGTTACATGGTCTAATCTTTTAGAAACCATGGTTTTAGAAACCATGTTTTTGAAACATATGCAATATCACTGCTTTATAATAAATCTCTTGCTTATGAAACAGTATTCTCTGTATGTTCAAAATAAATGTGCACTTGTAAGATATAACATTTAAGGTAACTACAGTTCACCAGCTAAAGATTCAAACTTCCATCAAGAAACATTTCAGGGCTGGAGAGATGGCTCAGCCAGGCACTTGCCTCCAGTGCCTAGGCTCCCGGTTCAATTCCCCAGTACCCACATAAGCCAGACCCACAAGGTGGTGGCCCTGGTGCGTTCTCTCTATCTCTCTGCTTGCAAATGAATAAAGAAAATATTTTTTTAAAAAAGAAACATTTCAAAAGCAGGAATAGTGATGCATATACTTTTAATCTTGACTCCAGGAGCTAGAAGCCAAAGCAGGTTCCAGGTCAGTCTGGGCTAGACTGAGACCCTGCCTCAAAACAAACAAAAGAAAATGGGAGGGAGGGAGGGAGGAAGGGAAGGAAGGAGTAAAAAGGAGAGAGAACAGAAAGAAGGAGAAGAGATAAGAAACTCCAAGCACAGGATAGGCTGGGGTCTTCCTACTCTCTCCCTGTTCTCCTGCAGGATGACTCACAAGGCCAGACAGGAACAGTTTCTCAGCACACTAGACCTTTGCAGAAGGTATTGCTTCAACAGCTCACCCATGTTGTTCTTGGAATCTAGACTCAAGTATGAAAAACTACCTCCACAAATGAGTATTCAGGCCAAACAGAAAAACCAAAAATATTTGCCTTTGTGTCATCCTAAAACAGTGAAAGAAACTAGGCCGTGGGATTTAACTCAAGTACAGATACACACAAAATCAGACCTGTACCTAGAATCTGCTTCTAGATTTAATCTTATGAGTGATGACTAATGAAAGCATTCATGATCCCTAATCATCTTAGGAAAATGTCAGAATTCATATTTAATCAGTGGACCGCCCATTCAACCTCAACAAAATGTACTCTGCTACAGTGAAGGAAGCTAGACATCAGCCTCTCTGAACTCATCAGTAAGACAAAGCAAGGACAGGGCACCCTGGGCTTGCAAAGGACCTGAGTTGGATACCCCAAAACACATGTAAAAATGGTGGGTGTAGGTAGTGGTGCATGCCTGTAATCTTAGTGCTGGAGAGGCAGAGACAGGACGATCTCTGGCCAGCAGTCTAAGTCTAAGCCCAGTTGGCAAGCTCGAGACCAATGAGAGACCCTGTCTCAGCGATGTGGACAGTGTTCCTGAGGATGACACCTGAGGCTGTCTTCTGGTCTCAGGTCCCAGGCTGGTGGCTCTATGACACTTGAACTGCAGGGGTAGGGTGGGTAAGGGGCGAAAGTTGTGCAAAACCAAGATTCCATTCTGGTTTCAAGACAAATACTAAAATAATATAAAACATAAGAGAAAGGCAATAGTCACAAGGACCCTAACAAACATGTCTAAAAGCAACTTGATAGACAATAGCTGCAAGGAATGAAAAAGCTGGAAGTTTTAAAAACTGTTTACCTGGATGCTCAGAAGAATTTATCTAATTCAATTTGCACTCCCCCCAAAGCAAACATAACTACAGGCATTAGTTCTCCCTACACTAAAGGATTTAGGATTAGGATGGGTGATTCTACAGTGAGTTGTAATATTTCACCCTGGGTAATTAGCAAAGACAGTGACATACTGCTACTTACACTGCCTGACTGCCTTACTAAAAAAAAAAACATTACAAATAAAAATGGAAGTTTAGGCCAGGCAGACCCACTAATTTAGTGCCTGGTGAAATGGGCAAATCATGCTCTGAAGGTCAGTCTCCTCTTCTACAACAATGATCTCCACTTTTCAGGGTTACTGGAAGACAGATTGCTGATGGTATACCAGAAATACCAAGCACATGGCCATAACCAAGAGTAGCTAGCTGTCACTGTCACCAGAAGTAGAAGCAGTGGTGCATCCCTTGAAGACATGATATGGAAATGCCAAATCATGACATGTATCTGTATCAAAATCCATCTAATAAATTAACTCAGCCAAAAACTCTTGCAATGCAATGCAGGAAACTGTTTTCAGTCTAGAGCTGTTCTTGGTAGAATAAACACACAGGTATGTAAATGTCACCAGAGTGTCAGGTCAAGTGACCTGAGGCCACAACTTTCAGTTCTCCACTCAGCACAAGCACTTCACTCCATAATGTGCTCATGGGTACTTAGCCAATGCCTGTGGTCTTCTAGAGACAACTTCAAGTACCAAAGGACACCCTCCTCTCTCTGATGCTGCTAGAACAGTGAGTCCACACACTGTAACAGTAATCTGTAACCCAGAGCGACAGAGGGTCTGGGAAAGGAAACTCTGCTAGAGCTGTCCAACAATTTAAAAATCGGCTATTTGCTAAAGAACCCAGTGTTCATATTTAAGGAAACAACAAATTGGGGGTTTTAATTTTTAAATCATAGTTTTTTTAAAACCAACTGAACTAGTTGGAACTCATTAATAAGGGCTACCTTGTTACTTTTTTTTTAAAGCTTCTAAGAAACTTGATTCTAAATCACACCTCCTTTCTTCATTAGGCCAGTCTACTCGGTCACTTTACAAGTGGACAGAAGAACATAGTTTCTAACACACTCAACGGGGTTGTCTTAAAGGGTTTTTTGTTTGTAACTTTTTATTGATAGCTTCAATAATTATAGACTATAAACCATTATGACTCCCTCCTCCTCCCACATATTTCATCCCCCTCTCAATTAGTCTCTGATTTGTTTCAGTGACATCTTTTCCTCCCATTATGGGTAGGTATTATCAGGCGCTGCGAAATCATGAACATCAAGGCCGTTTTGTGTCTGGAAGTTTGTGTTGTAAGCAGTCCTACCCTTCCTTTGGCTCAAATAGTTTTTCACATATTAGGTCTTTTAAAATTGATCCACTGAAATACAATAGAAGTTTTTGCAAAACACTGGAAATTTTTGGTTAATCCACATATTTTCCTCATAAACAAAGTTACATATAATGATGAAAGACACAAAACAAAAACATTTTCCAACTTTAGAACTATACTGAGCATGTAGAAATGGCCTACCACCACAAAGAGTAATTGACCATCAGGCAGGCAACCGCCAGAAGTGAGTGAGCCGTGCAACGCTCAGCAAAAGCCATCACTAGCATGGGATGTAAGGTAGCCAGAGCTAGGGCAAGGACAGGCTCTCCATGACCCACCAAACACAGCACAGTTCACCAAGTCCAATGTGACAAGCCTGCAAACCATAGAGCAAGGAGGACCACTATCAGCTCTGGCTGCCCCAAGTCTTGCTCTACACCTACAAACAAGAACTATAGGTGAGGGACCACGAAACCAGCCCGCCAGGCACAGGAAAGTTCAGGGCTTATCTGCTACCATGCTCAAGCCCCAGACTAGGCCTGTCACTCAGCTCCAGCTGCATAACCTGGAAGAGCTACAAGGGAAGGTCAGGGGCCACACCTTGGAAACTGACTTGTGCTCTGCTTTGACCTGCCATCCCTTTGACTGCTGCCCACTATATGTGCAAACATCACACTGCACTGAGGAGCATGGAAACCCTGGGCCACAGTTCTGACCCTCACTGGCAGAGTGCTCTGAACAAGCTGAGAAGTGCCCATGTCTTGCACCTGGCTGCAACTACCTCTTATGAAATCTCCCCAACCAATCCATATCGCATGCCTGGCTGAAAGGGGGTCAATATGGCCACGTGCAGAACTGAGGTGGCACAATGCAGAAACATGCACATGGGTCTCTATGAGTAGATGTGCTCCTAGAACACCAAGATGGTCTTTTGTTGGAGGCCTCAGTCCCTGGAACTTCCCTATCATTTATGTCATCGCCTCATGAAGGACACCCAACCCCATCAACAATCATGTCACACTTCACCCATCTCTCATACCACTGCTGACATTACAAGGCCTGTCTTGCTCATCCATAGCCCTCATCCATAGTCCCCTCACTCTAGAAAGACATTTTCAAGAGTAGGAGCCTTATTATTTTGTTCTGTTGTGACTTCAGCACCCAGAATAACATCTGCTGCAGGTTGATGATACTTGTAAGAGAACTGAGAGTCCTTCAGATGGCTTGAAGTTTCTCTGACTGATTCACAACCCCCACCCTGGTTGTGTTCTCTCTTCATATGGAGCTTTTACCTCCTAACCTGACTTCAGTTATTTAACACTTTTGGGAAGAATTTCAAATATGCGTGATTTCAAACACTTGGGTGTTCTTCATTGCACCAAGATTTTTCATTTGAACAATTCTGATTGGAGAGACAGATGAAAGTTTCTTTCAAGCTGACCATAGAAGTCACCTGGAGAACTAGTTTAAATTTTTAGCACTACTGAAGGTTTTGTTAAGGACTAAGCCACCTGACCTTAAAGGATATGTTTCCTACAGCTCACTACTAGATTTTTTTTAAACCTCTGCCTACCCACCTATCCAGTATTAGGTATAAAACTGTCTTGCTAGCCGGGTATGGTGATCCATGCCTTTGATCCCAGCACCAGAAGGCTGAGATAGGAGGACCGCCAGGAGTGAGACCCTGCCTCAAAAACAAAACAAAAAAAGCCTTCTTGGTGCTATTTTAACTCCTATTTTGCTGGAACAGTGAGGTCTTAGAGGCTTCTGGTTGAGGTGAATAGATAAAAAACAAGGGGCAGAGATCCACTGCTTCCCAGGTGGTCCACGCCCACTGGCTGAAGCCACCAACTCATGAGATCCTCAGCAAGAAGCTGACAGTCACCTTCAAATACAGCATTCTGAGTTACCAACTGTCCACAAGCTTCCTTTCAATTATCCCACTTGCTCTTGACAACATGAGGTTTAAGTAGCTCAAGCTGCTTCGCTACTGTGGCACCCATTTTTAAAGTTGGGGAACTGCACCTCTGCAAGGTGGTGACTGGCCCACAGACCCACACTTGGTAAAACCCATGCCTCTATTTCCCAGTCCTCTACCAGGCCCATCTGTGTAAAGCACTGATGCCCTTCAGGTAAGGTCTCAGGCAGCCAAGGGGAGGACAGGGCAATGCTACTGCTGTGCAGTTCACTGAAGTGTAGCACAGCTGCCCAAAGCTTGCTGAACACATGCCAGGCCTGGGGTCCATTCCTGGCACCAATCTATCAATACCAAATAAAAGATTCACTAACAAATTTAATCTCTCATTTCTCAGTCATGAATAGGGATTGGAATGTACCTTTTCTATACTACTCTAATAGATGATAATTACAGCCTGAGACTCCTCACATTAGACCCTCCCTTCTGAAGTTAAAAGGGTTTAATCTGTCCTGTCCAAGGAACTTCTTGAATTTAACTTTAACGATTGCTCAGACATGTATAAAAGGTTAAGCAAATGTGGCACACACCTTTAATCCCAGCACTTGGGAGGCAGAGGTAGGAGGATCACTGAGGCCATCGGGGACTACAGAGTGAGTTTCAGGTCAGCTTAGACTAGAATGAGATCCTACCTCAAAGAAGGAAAAGAAAAAAAAAAAAGGTTAAGCAGAAATGCAGAGCTGCATACTCAAAATAAATCCTAGTGAAAAATGCCAAGGGTACATACATCCTCAGCCCATGGCAGATCTGCACGCTCCTGGTCACAAGCAGTATGAATTTTTTCTTTTCTACACATCAAGTCATTTTGGTTTGCCCATCAATGAATATTTGCTGAGGGCCTACTACCTGCCACCCAGCTGCACTGATCATCAACTGGAACACTCTCCCACCTGGACTACAGACATCATGAGAATTACAGCTGCCTTTTTGCTCAGCACTGACCACTGAGTTGTACTACAGAAGAGTGCTCAGCACACGGCAGGAGCTCCATAAACATTAGTTCATGAGAGAGGGAGAGGAGAGAATGGTGCAAGTTTGTTATATATATAGGAATCAGGCTTTTCATGACCCTCCAATGAGCTGGTGAATTCTCCAAGGTGCCTCCATGCAACAAAAGGCATGTAGGCAAAAGCAGCTGTCATGCAAAGGAGTGGAGGTCCAGAGCAGTGAAGAATTCACATCTTTGTTTTTCCTTAACCAACATGGGGTGGGGCTTGATGTCAATCTATGCGTCAGCTGTGTGTCTTCAACATCTGGCTTTCAGAAATACTAAATTGCCAGGAATGGTGGTGCATGCCTTTAAGGGGGGGGGGGGTGTAGAGGTAGGAGGATAGCTGTCAGTTCGAGGCCACCTTGAGAGTACAGTGAATTCCAGATCAGTCTGGGCTAGAACAAGATCCTATTTTGAACCCCCTCACACAAAAAAAATCACTAAGTTAACATTGCCCCCAAGTGAAGTTTACATGGATGTTCTGTCTGAGATCACAGCCAGAAAAGACACCATTTCAACTCTGAAGTCTCCATCAGACCTGAAGAGAACTGAGTTAATATAAAAGCTAGAAATTAGCTTTCACAGTATATTTAATTTAAAACTAAAAAGTTTGACTCTATTTTCCAAACTTTAGGTCCAGAGAGCAAATCCAGCTCCAACAGTGAGCTGCCCAAAACAGGCTGCTGAAAGCTCCATGCGGAGCAACATGGCAGTGTTTCAGTTAGAATTCAGGGCAGTGTGCTGGGTGTTGACCAGAGTACTCACCAAAATGACAAGAGACAAGAAATATTAATTATCCAAATGTAAAAACCTAGGCATGAAACATGTACTCTCACAATTCACAAATAAAACAAAAAGGTTATTTTCAGGTTTTTCACTTCCGACTAAATAAATAGAACAGTAAGTAAAAAAATGAATTTTATTAAAAATAATGAAACAGGTCCAAATATGTACACCAAAATATATCACAGAAAAAAAGTTTGTCATCAAGTGACAAATACTTTTCAATGGAGTTAAGTCTAGTGGTACAACAGAGTCCTCAGTCCATTCATGGCCAGCCTCAAGTCACAACTTACCTAGAAAGGCCGGTAGCATAGTTATAGAAAAAATGTACATTAAATAAAGGAACAGGTCAAATTTCACAGTTTGGAAACAAAGTGTTAAGCTTCCTATCAGTGAAATCCCAATGCACATTTAAAACATATTTTTTTAAAGCTGGAATTTTCTAGACTCTGATCCAAAACAGTGTATTTACTGACCTAAAGCAGCAACTAAATCACATTCAATAAACAGAAACTAGTCAGCAAGAGGCCCACCAAACATCCCTTGGGAGAGTTACTCTACTGTTTCCGTTTTGCTATGAAATGCAAAGATCATGTAATTGATGGATTTCTAAAGTTTAGATTTTCCAACATCAAACATGATTTTATGTAGTCTGACTCACATGTTTTGTAATGTTCTCGGTGAAGAACAAATTTGTGTGTTGGAATTACAAAACAGACTTAAAACCTAAGGAGGGGATGTAAAAAAAAATGTATTTTAGCACAATTAAAAAAAAAAAACTTGCCATACCGCGCCTGGCTCGTATTCAAACTAGGTCCTATAAAAGATCCCTAAATTCCTACTAACATTTTTCATAAACACCCAGGGCCGTATCAGAAGGCCAGCTGGAAATCTGATCCAGCTGGGCGAACTGTTCCTACCCACGAATCAGCCCTCCCCTGGCTCCAACCCCGTAAATCACGGAGCTCCGACCGCGGGCAGTGACAAGCCCACGCGCTCGCTTCCCCGAGCCTGGCCCAGCATCCTCGGGGAGGGAAGCCACCGCCCGGCAGCTCCCGGGGCCTGGGTCCCCCGGGCCTGCTCACGCGCGCGCGGCGGGCGGCGGAGCGCTGTCAGCGGGCCGGGCAGGGCCGGAAGGCAGGCGGCCTGGCGAGTGCCCCACGGGCCGAGCCGCACCCGGCGGGCGCACGGGGCTCGCCGTGATTCAGCAGCGGGCCGGGCCGGGCCGGGCGGGCCGAGTCCGGAAAAGGTCACCGAGACGTCGCGGCGCCGCGCCCGGCCCGCGAGCCGGAAGCCGGCGGCGCCGAGCCAGGAGCGGCGGGGGTCGGGCGCGGGGCGGCCGGCGGCGGGCCCTACCTTTGCGGCTCTTCGGGGAGCTCCGCTTGCTCCGGGCGCTGGCTTGCTCTTCCTCAATCGCAGCTGCTATCTCGGGGTTGTCTTCCCCATTGTACCAGACTAGGAGCTCCTCGCCAGGCGCGATTGGCTGCGGGGAGAGAAGAGACAAGCGCCGGACCAATCAGAGAGACGGTTGTTAGCGGGGGCGGGGCCGGCGCCGCCGCGGGCGGGAGCGGCGCGCCGATGGCAAACAGCTGTCGGGCGGGCGCCGCCGCGGGCGCGCGCGGGGAGGAGGCGGGCGCGCGCGGGGAGGAGCTGCTCGCGGGTGCGCGCGGGGAGGAGGAGGAGGAGGCGGGCGCGCAGCAGCAAGGGGCCGGCAGGTTGGAGGAGGAGCAACCTGGCGCTCAGAGCGTCTCTGCGCCCGCCCGCAGATGTGGGCTAGGCGCCAATGCCAGGTGCTAGCACTTCCTGCAGTTCCAAACCTCATGAACCGTGGACCCATTTTGCCCAGGAAACCAGCAGGCGGCAGGGAGAAGGCTCGGCCCGCGGGACCATCACGCGCCCACCGGTAGATGTGCCGCAGAAATGCAGAGCCCAGGCAGCCAGGGCCGCAGGAAGACGACGTTAAAATACAAAAGGTGCAAGCCTTGAACTCCAGCAATCTGGAGGACCACCCTGAGACTCCATAGAGAGTTCCTGGCCAGCCTGGGCTAGAGCGAGTCCCTACCTCGAAAAAGCAATAATAATAATAATACATATATGTGGAAATGCCTTTTATATCTCTCATGTATTAAGCTCCTAAAACATGAAATTCTTCACAGGCACGTGTGACTGAGGACACAAGCATCACCATTATACACCACCACCTACATGCTGATGAAATATTTTGAATGGAACGATGGGCCCTAATAAAATTTCGGGAACACTCTCAAGGGCTCATCTGCTTAAAAGTTCCATAAATCCATGCTGTCATAAATGAACAAGCAAATAAATAGAGTGATACTTTAAAATAGATTCCAAAGAAATGGGGGACTGTGAAGGAACAACTCTCCTGACAGAGGTCTGTACATGGCCAAGGTTTCCACCTCTGATAAGCCCCTTTGAACGGAGTTAACATTCAGCCCCAATTAACATTCCAAAGTCGCTTGGGAAGATGTTACCTGTGAAGGCCATTAGAATAAATAACGGTTTTCTATGCCCTGCACTCCCTTGCCCATACCACACCAAAGGTCCTTAAAAACTCCCCTCAAGACTGTGACCTCATCCGGCCTCTGAATAAAACAGTCCCTTGGACTGAGTGAGCTCCAGTCCCGTGTACCGTCTCACTTTCCTGACAGAATGAGGAAATCACCACTGGCAATCAATCAGGACTCACAGGTGGATGCTCACACTAACTGGTGAAAGTCTGAGGAGTAAGAGAGTATTTGCCTAGCCTCAAAATAACCCCCACAAAGAATTATTAAGTACCAAAGGGAAGTACTGTCTTTCTAACGAGAGTACCCACCTCTGGATAGCTTGCTCAGAATCAATTCTGGGATGCTAAAAGACTAGATCACAATGAAGCCCGGGAGTCAGTCTATGAAATAACTAGCCAGTTCTCTTCACTACTGGAGACTAAGCCAAGGAGACCAGATGCCACAATCCTGGTTTCCTGGGAAGACATGGGACAGTTGACACCACCTGAGAAGAGTGGACCCTCCAGTGAGCTAAGCACTGTCTTGGTGCAGACTTCCCAGACTTGGCAGTAAGAGAATGGTCCTATTTTGGTTTGGTTTTTGAAGGGGAGGGACATTTCATCTGATGTCAGTTTAGAAACAGAATAGCTCCTCACTTCCATAGCTTCCAGTTTAGCTAGTTCTTGGGAGTAAACATTATTTTTTTCATTCTCTGAAGGCCTCTCACTATTTATATAGTTCCAAATAAATTTCAAAATACTCTTAGTTGTTTAAAGGAACTAACCACTGTTCCCTAAATTGACATTTTCTTACCTTTTTAGAATATTATTTATTTGCAAGCAAAGAGAATGAGGGTGATAAGCCCACCCAGGGCCTCCAGCTACTTTGTGCATTTGACTTTACGTGGGTATTGAGGAATTGAACCCAAGCCAGCAGGCTATGCAAACAAGTGCACTGACCCATCTCCCCAGGCCCCATTTTCTCATCTTTGAACCAATGTATTTTGTCCTTTTATGACTCTATTAAACCTAACCATCCCCCAAATCCCAATTTAATAAATGTAGTAGTTTGAATAATGTCCCCCAATAGAGTATGTTATAATTGTGTTTATTAAATTGTTAATTGTCTCCAGCCAGTCTTGGCTGGAGGAGGTGTGTCACCTTGGCCAGATCTTAGGGTTCAGCCCTAAGGTGTTTCTGGGGTGGGTCTGGAATTCTAGCTATACATTTGCAAAAAGCAGTCTTTGCTCAAGCCTGGAGTTCCTTTTGTTTGCCAGTTAGGAGTGTGCTTGCTGGCTTCTGGAGGTGCTGTCTCTGTCTCTGCTTGGATCTGTGAAAGGGGGCCAGCCTTTTTTCCTTAACTTCCCCTGGGTCTGTTACCTCAATAAATTCTTTCCTCCCCAAAATTGTGCCTGGTTTGAAGATTCATCCCAGCAGCATGTGCCTGACTACGACAATAACAACCTACCAATGAGTTAAAATCACCATCACATATACCTTCTGGCACTCTGATGAACTAATCTGTTTTGCTCACTTTTCCAAAGTAAATGATATCGAGATAATGTAAATTTTAAACAATTAATTTCTTTTTATTTTATGTCATATTCATGAAATGGTGGCACCAAATACTATTTGAAATGGTAAGATACTACAAAATATTTCAAGTCTTAAATAAAGGCAAAGTTAAAAGAGCATGGGAAGGATAGGGGGAAACTGTGTTCTTAACCTATTCTTCACTCAAGACAGTACAGCTAGAACACTGGCTAGAAGCCACAACCAGACACTTAAGAAACCTCCTAGAAAAAGAATGCCTGTCCCCATCATCCCTCCTCTGCAGGTGCCAGCAGACAGCACACAGCATTAGCTACTGATGACTTCAGTACCAGCACAGAACTGGGGTGCCTCTGAAACACAATCTGCGGCCATGAGTAGGCTGACCACACCTCCTACTGGGAGGGAACAGTGAACCAACAAAGGAGCACTTGTGTAATGGAGGAGCATGGGCCTGGGGGAGACAATCAACAGCTTTCAAATTCGGCCAATTTTCCACTTAGTGAGGGGGACCCCTTGTCCGGAACTAGGGATTCAGGGCGATAGGCACCGGATCCCGTACTCTTGGGCTCCCAAAACAAGATGCACTATGGGAGCGAGTGACAGGGAGGCTACTAAAAATAGAATCTAGGTAATCCAGAATTGTGTATATTTATTAACCTACACTGATCTCACTCTCCGATGGAGATTGTGTTTGTATTTTTCAGGATGCAGCGAGAGAGCTGGGGCCCATCTAACCCTACCAACCGACCGTAGGCCGATAGCTGAGATTCTGGCAAGAGAGGAGCCACCACAGTCATATCGTGGAGGATCCAAATGGAAACCCGCAGAGAATGACGGGATGAAAAGGGACTCACAGCCACAGCCATTAAATCAACACAGGATAAGCCAGTGAGACAGAAACCAACGATTTCGACACAAAGACCCCTAAGCTCACAACCTTAAAGCAACCTTAATACTCATCCACCACGACTCAGGGAACTATGCAAAAGAGGGGGCAGAAAGATTGTGAGAGCCGTGGTGGGGGGGACTATCCAGAGGCATGGCACCCCTCAGTAACAACATACTAGGGTCAGGAGAACCTGGCTGAATACTAGGCTATCCATGGTCCCCTGTCACAAGGACTGACCCAGACGACCCATGGAGGAGGTTATCCAGTGGTTTGGGGGGGGCAGCGGGGGATTGGGGATAACAACTCATTGTTTGCCCACTAAATATTGTAATTCATTATGGACAATAAAAAATAGCATCTTAATAAAAAAAAAAAAGAACTGGGGTGCCTCAGGGGCAAAAGTACATGGGGCTTTAACACCACTAGGAAGGGAGGGAGACAATAAGGTTTTCACAGAAGGGCACTCACGTCTATCCAACTTATTCTTACTGCAATATACAGGCTATGCAAACACACCAGAATCTGTTTGTACTGCAAATTTTATATAAATTTTTAAATGTTAACAGACTAGCAAAACCCTAAAGAAGAACCTGATGTGTTCACTACCAAATAGCTGTCTCCACCACTCATGACTGAGACATTATGTTACTGAAGCTGCAGACTTTCAGCATTACATTTACACAGATACCAATAACTTCTCTTACAAAGAAGAAAATATGATTTTTTAAAGTCAAGGATATTCTTCCTATACTGTTGCTATTGTCTGCATTCCTTAACATTTTCAACATTTCCAGCAGCAACTTTTAGAATAAAAGCTACATTCCTAAACAAAGGAAGCACAAACCCACATTTAAAAAACATGAAGCCCAGGGATGAAAAAATTGGCTCAGAGGTTAAAGGCACTTGCTTGCAAAGCCTGCTGGCCTGGATTTACTAGCACTCAAGTAAAGCCAGATGTACAAGTGTCACATGCATCTGGAGTTTGTATGTATCAGCAAGAGGCCCTGGCACATCCATACACAATCACACTCCCTTTCACTCTCAAATAATAAATATATATTCTAAAAAAAAAAATCTCAAGACCAAACAACATTTTTACCCACAGAGTCATGCATCCATGGAGGAGAAGCAGCCTTTGGAGAAGTGCATCACCAGGCAGCACCACTATAGTAGGAGCATGCTCCCAAAGCTAAGATGGCCAGCAGGTTGTTGGCTGATAGACTCTGATATAACCTCATGAGATCACTAATGAAAGATGATGCCTAACTGCACTACATGGTGACGTTAAAAAGATAAAAACAAAGCTTCAAACCCTTCCAATTTGTCTTTAGAATTCAGAAAGGCTTTATGAAACCAAGCACATTCTTTTCTCTAAATATCAGTATATATCAACTTGAATTTTACCAAACCAATTAAGAGAAGCATGGTTTCTTATATTCCTAATACTAGATCAAAATGAGAAAAATTCCAGCACCACTGAAATATAGAGTTCATCTACTCTTACCCGGCTACAATCCATTCCCCAGCACAATCTTGAATTTTAAAAGTCATAGGTCAGAAGTCGGGCGTGGTGGTGTATGTCTGGGATTGCATTCGAAGGCTAATGCAGGAACATCACCAAGTTAAAGCTGGGCTACATGGTCAGACCTCTACCTCAACTCTTGAACAGTGAGTAAAGTGAACTCAATGCATTAAGTGAATGTAGGACTGAAGCTCTAATCTTATTGGTCACTACCCACCCAATCTGTCCTCTGTCCACCTCCCACCTCCCCTTCTACTTCCAGTCTTCCTCCAGTCATACTGGCCTTTGGTTACTTATTGAAAAAACAAACACCTTGTCTATTCCTTCAAAGCCTCTTCTCCTTCCCCCCAACTTTGTGAAGTTTCTTCCTATCTAGTAACATAACTCCAAAGTGTTTTCAAAAAGGCCTTCCCCATCCACGAAAGCCACAGCAGCCCTGCCCCTACCTAGTCACTCTATGTATCATTTTACTGTCTGCAAAGCACCTTACTGATATCTGGAATTCCTCACCAACTGACTTACTCGCCCACTATCAGCTTCCTCCCTCATTAGATGAGCCTGGAGATTTTGTCTGCCCCGCTCCTGACTGCAGCAGATCATCTGGTACACAGTACTCAATAAACACTAATCCAATGAAGACCTTGTCTGCCCTGCTCCTCACCGATGCAGAGCATCTGATACACAGTACTTGATAAACACTAATCCAACTAGGAAGGTAGATTGCAGTCTTAACTTTGGGTAACTTAAAATAGCTTTTGTGTTTGTTCTATTTGGAGTGTTTTTGTTTGTTTGGCCCAAGGGTCTACATACAGCATGCTGAGCAAATGCTTTGCCACTGAGCTATATCCTCAGCCCTGAAGTAGTTTTAATTAAAAAAAAAAAAAAAAAAAAAAAACCCAACCCTAGTTTTGAGATTTCCCAATTATCTTAAGGGTAGAATTATGAGTTGAGAAGTTGATACAAGCCTGGAGGATATTACATGTAATTCATTTACAAAACCTGCCCCATAGAATGCTGAAACCCAAAGAACACAGTCAAGATGGTCACCAGTGAGGAATCTGAAAAGCTTCCTGCATATATCAGCCCTTCCAGAAAATATCAAAGTTCAGTACTGGTGAGGTCTGCAGAGATTAGAACTTTTATTTTGGACAAAGACAAGCAAAATGAACTTATTAGTTCATACTTGGAGTAGTTGTATTATATTTAGCTACTACATGTTGGCTTATTTAATCTTCACAATAATGCATAAATTTTATAGGTTAAGTGTCTTACCAAATCCCCAAATTCTGAAACCTGAGTGCTCCAAAATGTCATGTTTACATGATGCAACAAATGCAAAATCCTACACCTGACATTATGTGACAGGTCATACATAGTCCAAAGACAGGCCCAGTAAAAATACTCCCTGAAATTAATTACCTTCTATATACTTATACAAGATGTGTATTAAACATAAATGAATTCATGTTGACACTTGATGGATGTATCTCATTCCCAAGATATCTTATTAAGTATATGCAGATATTCCAAAATTCAAAGCACTGCTGATACTAAACATTTAGTACCAATAAGGGACACTCAGCGTGTGCTACAGCCCCCATCTCACACTCAATTCTAACCACTCTTTCAGCTCAGCCAGGACTCTAACTTGCCAATTCAACCAGATTTCTCTCTCACTTTATGTATACTTGAGGAACAGAATGAGTTCCTGAATCCCATTTGGAATCCCATTTCAAATTCAGTGGTTTGAAAGTCATATAGTAAAATCTTGCTACAAAAGCATGCAACTGCAATCCAACCAAAAGAAAATAGGAAACAAGATTTTGGGGTGTAATGAGTTAATGAGTGTGAAAATGAAAAAAGAAATCCTGTAGGGAATAGAAGCAAAGACATAGGTTTATAAATGAGGTAATAGGCAATCTAATTAGGTGACAAAGTCAGAAAAATGCAAGTGAGGAAAATTCAACTTCTACATGTTAACGAAACTTGCAAAAGGCCTACTGCTACCACACTGACAACCTTGGAACTCAGCACACCTGTCACAGCCTTCTGCTCTCTTGTCAGGAAGTCCCAACTCTGTGAAGGTAACTCCTTCCATAGGCTTGTTCTGCAGCCTGGTCATTTTTAATGCAAGTAAATAAAATTTGTTGGTTTTAGCATTTGTGGCAAAGGTATGTGTCCCAATAAGGCAACAACTATCTGTCTTTCCAGCTTCAAGATTCCACCCCAGAACATTCCATGCATAGAATGCAGATCTGTCTTCCACATGAACATGACCAGTGAAAATAAGGAAGGGAGTAGGCTCTAGCTTGTCACAGAAGCTCAGCAACAGGAAAGGTGTCCTGGTAGTAATAATATCTCGAATATATCGGATACCCTCATATCAGCTCTAACCATGACTGTCCTTTTCATCTCAGTAACTAATATCTCCAAATCAAAATTCAGAGGAAGGAAGAAATATGTTCTATTTAACTCTATCTTGAATAAACCTGAAGGAAAGAAAAAGCTAATAATCTAAGACTGAAGACTATGGGTATGTTTTCAGTTAACACAATACCAGACGTTACTGATAATTTCTCACAGTGGGAGAAATCTGCCAGCAGTTCCCAACCCTGTCTGACTCACAGGAGGAGGAGGGGAGAAGCTGTGACTAGATAATCAACAGTATGGAAGAAGATGTAGTCTGTAATTACTCAACCTGATCTTCCCGCTTTCATTTCCACACATGCGGAGCCACACCACCATCTATTTAACACAGACCCTGAGTGCAGGGATAAGCCACTTCAAATACAACCCTTTCAAGCACTACAAGGTTGTTCTTGGCAACTACCATGAAAGGCAGCATTTAGAAAATGCATGCAGGGTAACGGGCACTGTTACCTTTAATGTTTTATAGTAAATGGCTCTGTTGATTTCCAGTGGAAATAAATTCTGCTCTTCTCCTGAGCAAGCCCAGTTCACATATCGCAGCCAGTTGCCCTTCTCTGGATCAGTGGCATCAATGCACATCCATCCCAAATTCGGGTAGTATACCTAGGGAACAGACAAGAGTGAGTCTTCATTAAAACAGGAGTATCGAAATCAGTTCCTTCTTCAACTTGAAACTGCTTTCATCATACACAAGTATCTAAAATTTCAGAGAAATAAGGTAAAGAAGTAATAAAGAAAGAGAAAAGCAAAAACTAAAACTCTAAACTGAAAATTCTTAATTCTTTTTCTCTCTGGGCTTGGTCATTTTCACTAAACAAGGAACTGTGGTTAGAAGGCTTTTGCAAGTGTGTGCAAAGGGACAAGTGGCAACTATAGGCCCTCATGTGTCACTTGGGAAAATGGCACTTGCAGCAGCACTGAGCAACACCCGAGGTCTGACAAGCTTTCTGGGATGTTCTGCCAGCCTCAGTATGAGCCTGGACCGCTGGGCAGTTCATATGTGTGTCCCTCTCTGGCAGGGCTGCCAGGGACTTCAGAAAGTGAGCACACATGGTAACTGGCCATGTTGGTAACAAGCTATGATGCTTTTGTAAACACAGTTGACCTCACCAGCTATTCTAGCCAGTTCATCTGTCAGGACTAAGGTTTGGTGGGACATACTCTGGGAATATCAGAGTCCTCCAGAAAATGACAGGAAACCAACCCAGCTCCTCTTTCAGGAGTCACACACACTCTACTCCCCTCCCAGGAAGCTTGATCCCCAGTATTAAGTTCCTCCCAAGATGCTACCAGCACTGACTGACCATGCCCTCATTTAGAGAGCATCTACTTTGCACACAATTTTTAAGTTTAATTTTGTATGTACACACACGTCTGCTTTTTTCTCCCAAACTAGACAACAAAGCACCCAAGGAGGCACAGAAGCAGAGCTACAGTGATGTGGAACAAAAGAAATGAGTCTTTCACTTTCTTTTTAAGAAGGACTTTAGATGTTTCCATCTCTTCCCTCACAAACCCCAACTCCTACCATCCATGCGTTCTTCCTCTTTCCCTCCACGTTAGCTACTCATCACTGTGTATCTTTCCTTCTGGAACTAAGCTTCTGTACCCAGCTGGAGGAAAGGACACTGCTCTCCTGGACAAGCTTGGGTCCCTGAACCTGGGGCTGGCAGGTATGGCCCTACCTCCTAGGCACCAACCCTGCTTAGAAGGCACATGGTCAATATAAGACCTCATTCATTCCTGTGAAGCATATTTCCTACTATTGTTCCTTCAACATATGAAAAATGAGGCTGAAAAGTTAAATAACCTTTTCAAATCACTTACTTGGAGTAAAGAGAGGCTTTAACCAGGTCTGTATAAGCCCTATTTGTCAGTGCTGTCCCTGACCACCCCAGGGACAACTGTAAGCCCCTCTCAGGACCTCAGCCCAACCTTGTATGACCCAGCACTGCTATTCCCCCTTATTTTTCCCCCAAGGTAGGGTCTCACTCTAGCCCAGGCTGACCTGGGATTCATTCTGTGGTCCCAGGCTGGCCTTGAACTCACAGCAATCCTCCTACCTCTGACTCCCGAGTGCTGGGATCAACAGCAGGCTGCTGCTGCCCTATTAAAGCACAGTACTGTCTACTTAGTGACCGGCATTTGTCCCTGAGAAGACATTCTGCCCTTTCCTTGCACTCAAAAGCCATGCCTTACAGTAAATGAACACGATGTAATCACAGAATGAAGGAAGAATATCTTTACAGACCATCTTCTAAAGAGTACTTATGTGTGACAGGGACCCTGCCAGGTGCTTTGCAATTACTTTCTCTCATCATCCTAAGCACCAAAGTTGTATTTTTCACTGTCATCTAAGTACCACTGTGATGGTACTTATACTGCCCAAATACTGGTTGTTTACTAAACACTATCTGCACGACTCTAAAGAGTGGTTTTCCATGTTGCATTAGACAACTTCTCACCTCCCTGCCAATGCCTTCCTGACCACCTGACACTCTAGGAGAGACTACAAGGCCTTCTCTTCCCACCAGCAGAGTCCCGCTCATCCTTACAGCTCATACATGACAGAAAGACACACACACTCCTGCAGGTTCCAAACGTTGTGGAATGAAGAAGCAGTCACACAACACAGAATCTATAGTTGGACCGAATGCAGCAAAGTAACAGAAGCTGCTTCCAAGTGCTCAGGAGATGGCATGGGTGTGTTTGCCTGCAGAGTGAAATGTGGTCCCTAGACATTACCCATCCCTAACTCACATGGGCTGTGTTCCCCTTGCCTCTGGACTCAGGAACAGAGTCTCCTTGTGATGTATCCCAGAAAACATCCGGGGTCCCATGAAACTACCACCCATACCCACGTACCAGCAGTGTTGACTGAGATCAACAGGGCTGTAAAGACAGAGAGAAAAATAGCAGGAAAATCCAGAGTGGAAGAAGGCAGTGAGACTGCCCACCTGCCTCAGGTACTCTGAGGTACTTCCCAGTCTCAGAATACAGAACTTTCCAAAAAACTTGTTCCTCATGTATACATGGTTCACTGTGCTTCAAATGGGACTTATGGAATTTGTTTTGGGGTTTTTATTTTTGTTTCTGAGATAGGGTCTCGATAGCTCAGGCTGATCTGGAAATGGTGGTAACCTCCTGCCTCAGCCTCTCCACTGCTGAGATTATAGGTATGTCCCACCAATCCCAGCTCATATTTTTAAAAGAATAAGAACTGAGCCGTGCATGGTGGTGCACACCTTTAATCCCAGCACTCGGGAGGCAAAGGTAGGAGGATCCCATTGCCATGAGTTTTTGAGGTCAGCCTGGGGCTACAATACATAATGAGTTCCTGGTCACCTTGCGCTAGAGTGAGACCCTACTTTGAAAAAAAAAAAAAAATATATATATATATATATATGTATGTGTGTGTGTGTGTGTGTGTGAGAGAGAGAGAGAGAGAGAGAGAGAGAGAGAGAGAGAGAACTGCTTAGAAGAGGCGACTCACCAACGGAGCTGTCTGCAAATCATGCAGGGAGCTCCAGGGATGAAGGCTCTGTATGTCACAACCTAAGCTGGGGTGGGCTTTTGTGGAATGTAGATGCTTGTGAGTCATCCCTGCTCCTGTAAGAAACCCCCCTCCCATACTCCTGTTTGTAACCCCAATAAACATACTAATTTACCAAATTTGAACTTTGGTGCAATCCTTACTTTGGTCTGCTGTTGGTATCCTATCTGGAGATTATCAAGAGGTCTGTTCACATCTCAAGAAAAGTTTCACCCAACAATCAGGGTCTACACAATAAACACTGGTCTAGGAATCTATGGGCCCTGCTAGAAGAACACTGGGCAGGCACCCAAGAGGCTTGCTCCTGACGGAACTCCAGAACAGCTCCAAGACTTCTCATGTGTAAAGAATGAGGTCATTTCTTTCTTTTTTTTTTTTTTTCTTTTTTTTTGGTTTTTTGAGGTAGGGTCTCGCTCTAGCCCAGGCTGACCTGGAACTCACTATGTAGTCTCAGAGTGGCCTTGAACTCATGGTGATCCTCCTACCTCTGCCTCCCTAGTGCTGGGATTAAAGGTGTGCGCCACCATGCCTGGCAAATGAGGTCATTTCTAATAGTTCTTTACTCCAAAAGCAAGAATTTTCATGAGGTAATACCAGGAGTTCATCACACCATATATCTATAAAGCCAAGTTTGGTACTCCAGAATACATGGTAAAAGTTGAACAAGGCAACACTAAATGAATAAATAAATGAATTTCTATAGGGGAGGGAACTGTATCATATCAATTTGCTAATTTGAGTACGAGTGAACTCTTTAGAAAGATCACTTAATTTTCTCTACTTTATTTGGGGGGGGGTATCAGAGAATGTTTCCAAATTCTGGAGAGTGCTCAACACATATGGGGTGGTGTTCTAAGCACCTTCCCCAGTCCACACCACATCCTGAGGCTACTAAGAGATGATTGGCCCAGCTGTTCCTATGACAACCAATTTTACAGACATCTCACCTTCAAGTACCAAGTTCTACATACTGCTATAACCCACTCACAAAACTTGAAGCACCAAACAATTGCCACATTTACTCCACACACACACACACACACACACACACACACACACACACACACACACACACACACACACCAGAAATTAAGCTCAGCACATTTTCTGTAAAGGGTAACCCAAATAATTTGGGTCTTACAGTCCAAACCGTCTGTAGCACCATGTTCCACTCTGTCATTATGGGGCAATGGCAGCCACAGATAGCATGAAAATAAATAGAAGGATGGAGAAATGGCTCAGTGATTAAGGCGTTCGCCTGCAAAGTCTAATGACCTGGGTTCAATTCCCCAGTATCCACTGTTTGCAAATTAAAAAATATATATTGAAAAATTATTATTAAGTAATTTTAAAAACCCTGTCATTAAAAGCAATTTAAAGAGTTGGGTATGGTGGCACACCCTTTTAATCCCAACACTCTGGAGTCTGAGGTAGGAAGATGACCAGGATTTCCAGCCTGGTCTGGTAGCCAGCCTTGGCTACCAAGTGAGTTCCAGGTCAGCCTGGGTTAGAGTGAAAACATGCTTAAAAAAAAAAAAAAAAAGAGCCCAAATTAGAAAGGGTCACCAGCAAGGCATGATAGCACATGCTTGCAATACCAACCCCCAAGTTCAAAGACAGACTAAGCTACAAAGTGAAACCAAGGTTTATTTTATTTGGGGGAGGGGGTATCAGAGAATGTTTCCAAATTCTGGAGAGTTCTCAACACATATGGGGTGGTGTTCTAAGCACCTTCCCCAGTCCACACCACGACCTCTCCTCTTTGAACCTATTTGGTACATTCATCCTGGACACACACACTCGCTGCTTCTCTCCTGTTGTTTATGATTTAATGAAATGCTGCAGTGAGAGCAAGCTTAGAGGACTTAGGATGGAGTTATACTCAAGGGCTCAAGAAAACCAATTTAACACTTTGTCTTAGTTTAGCTTTACAATGGCACTCTAGCTAGCGCGTAAAACCCTGCTGCTAAAGAAGATCAGCCCATCTTACGCTTTGCTGGAAGAGCAAATACCAAGATGAGGTTGTGATAAGCCCTCTCTGCTACACTGGTAAGAGGCATTCTGACACAAGTCTCAGGATAAGACCAGGGTTGGAATAAATTAATGAGAAAACGCTAGCTTTTACTTTGATTTTCAATTCATTTTTTGTGAGAAATGTGCACATTATAGTTTATATTCGTCACAATTTGCCATGTGTACATGTACAAATGTAGGTCATATACATCTTGTACTTAAACAGAGTTTAAAATAAACAGGTTTATAAATATATATGTCTTCAGGTGGAAATTATGTGAACAAGACTGACTTATTTAATTGATGAGAAGGAAAACCAGCTTCACGAAACCTTAAACCTCTCTAAGAAAAAACAGTACCATCATGATGGTTTATAAACTATAAAAATAGGTATGTAGGATTATCTTAAATTAACAGCAGGATGACAAGTTTGTAGGGAAAACTGAGTCTAATCGCACATTCCAAATCATAAATTTTCAACAAGCAACTACCAAGTCATACTATGTGTGAATTTCAATGAAAATGAAAATTTCCACAACACCTGAGTAATAATTTCTACAATATGTCCAACAACATTAAGTTGTTATGATAGGTAAAAGGTGCCATTAACAAGTTTAGTATGAATGATCTTCGCTGAAGCTTAGCAATGCACACATGAACCTGAGTGACTTTCCTGGATCCTTGACACCACCTGCACCATGATCATTGCTATCTGGGGAATGTGCTTGTTCATTCCCTCTGGGAAACTTAAAAGCTTAAAATGTGTTTATTTTGGAGTATAATCTCATGGGCAGATATGTATAATGATGCAGACATTGTCTTTAGTAATAAAGACTTTTTTTTGGTTAGGCAGTTTTCTACAAGTGGTAAAACAGCAGAATGAAATGATTCCTGTGGCAAATCTTGTTTCATGACATCTCAGCTTTCACTTTCAGAAGGTATTATAGCAGAGTTGGGAAGATGACTCAGTGGATAGAACACTTGTTCCACAAGCATGAGTACCAAAGTTCAGAACCCCAGCACCCATTTAAAAGCTAGACACTGCAGCAGGTGTTTGTAATCCCAGTGATGCCCACAGGCAAGAAGGCATAAAGACAGGAGAATTTACTGAAGTTTGAGGACCAGCTAGCCTCGTTAAAGCAGCAGTGAGCACCATGAGCCGTTCCTCAAAGGAGTTTGTGGAAGGCCCTCGACATCAGAATATTATCTTCTGACCTCTACATGCATGGAACCCTGCCTTGAAAGAGGTGGAAGGCACTCAACACCCAAATTCTGTCCTCTGACCTCCATACCACATACCCACAGTAACAAACACACACCAAAAGAAAATAAAAGTCAATAAAAAGACATTATAACAGACTCACAAGAAACAAACCCAAAATGACCAGGAGAAGCTGTCAGATCAAAGGAAAAAAACTACCCAGGTCCCCTGAGTTTCATGTAGGGGACCTTCCACACACTTCTCAGCCACATGTTGCTTTCAGGCTTTAAAAGTCAACATGTAAGCAACATATGTGATTGCTTATCATTCCAAAGCTGAACTTGCTTAAAAGAGCCACTTCATGAACTGAGGAGCTTTCTTGGGGCACTGACCTGGATGGAATTCAACATAAGGGCTGAATTCCATGCAAGCCCCAGGGAACAATATCAGCACATTTATCTTTACAACTAGCTCAATGAAATATTAATATCCAGCTATCCTAGTATTTTTAGTACCTAACTTTTAGATGAAAGATTTTTACCCATGGATGAAGTACCCTGCTCAAAGTCAGGAGGCTAGAAGCAGGACCTAAACTCAGGTGACATGACAGTGAGAACATTCACAACTCCAGCAAGGACAGCTCCTGCGGGAAGGGATGTGCTACCAGCCTGCTCTGTTCCCCAGGGCTGCTGGGAAATCAGGAACGACAATGAAAACTTTTACACACTGTGTAAGTGTGCTGAGTGCCAAATAGATCCAACTCTGACAGTTTCATAGAGTGACATAGAAATCACTCTGAAACAAAGAGTGTCATGGTTTGATCCAGGTGTCCCCCAAAACAAATGAATGTGTTCTGGGTAATCGATCCTCAGCTGATGGCAGTTTGGGTTTTACAACCTTGCTGGAGCTGTGTTGTTGGGGGCGGGCGTTTGGGGTTATAAGCCAGCTTCCCCTTGCTAGTATTTGGTACACCTTCCTGCCGCTGTTTGCAGTGCTGTGGCAGAGGTGATTCCCCCCCCCCTGCTCATGCCATCGTTTTCCCTGCAAGGATGGAGTCTCCCCTTGAGTTCATAAGCCTAATAAACCCATTCCTCCACAAACCGCTTTTGCTTGGGTTCTTTCTGCGCAGCAACTAGGAAGCTGACCGCAACAGAGAGGAAAGGAGCCAGCCACCTATGAGTGTCTTATGGTGTGTATCTGTGTCACATGCAAAGTGACAAGCTACCACACAGGAAGTCAAGACCTTAGGGGCAAAGCAAAACACCCTTGAACAAGGCAATATAAAAAAACAGATTTGGGAAAAAAAAAAAAAAAACAAGATTTGACTTTTATTGTCAGTTTTAAGATACCAAAGTGTATGTAAATAGCAGTCTGTACCCACTGTTACACACTTTCTCTTTAACAAAAACAAATCTTGATTTTAAAGAACATATATTAAAGTGATTTTGATTTCAAAATGTTGAATCTTGTGAGAATAGGGTAATAATTTCCATTAAATGTAGATAACTCTGATAGACAAAGAATGAGAATTCTTTCTTACCTCCCACATGTATACATTATTCTTAACCTGTGATCTTTTTTTCTTATCACCAACAAATGGCCCAAACTTTTTCCCTTTTAAAATTGGTTTGGTGGCCCAGACACCTAGAAAAGAAAATCAGCATTTTTATAATGTGTTGCAGTTATTTGAAAGGTTGAAGTCAAAGGTGCATGTTTTGGTTTTGTGGCCCACTGCCCACCTAACCTGATCTATGCTGTCCCTTTGACAAGGGTACTCACCAATCCGGGTCTTGTCAACAGCAGATGGTAAAAGCCTCACTTCCTCCGGAAGTCCTCGAAACACATGTTCAGGTATCTCAGACAGGGTCTCAGTGGGTACCACAGGCTCCGTAGTGTTCTGAAAGTCAAAAAAAAAAAAAAAAAAAGAAAGAAAGAAATCGTAAAATGTTAACAAAAGGAAGAAAACCCTGTGGGGTTTTGTTACTTCTATTCCAATGAGCAAACATGCAAAAATGTAACGAAACTTGAAGCAGGCCAGCCAGGCCGCAATGGTGATGCTAAGCATTTCCAGAAGAGCTCTGGCTGTGTTCTGAGTCCCCAGAGAACACCAGTGCAACCTTCAGGCATGCCTGTGCTTATCTATTTTGTTCTAGTTTCCCATACCCAGTTTCAATGTCAATCTCTAGCACTGACTACTTTTTAAATTCTTAAAGAATCTGGCAGCAAAGTACACCTTAAGCTTATTTTTAAACCAAACATTATGCTGGGGAGATGGCTCAGCGGTTACAGGCACTTGCTTGAACCAAAGGCTATCAGCAGCACACTAGAACACTTTACTCCTGAAAGACTCTTCTGGCTATCAGATAATGCCCCACCCATGCATCCCTTAGCAACGAAACCCAACATGACCAGGATTGAACATTCCACCAAGCTCGCTGCAGGCCCTCACTGCAAGTGTAGCTTTCCAGGAAGCAGCAACTGATCACTACATGCCAGGCCATTAAACAGTAAAATCACCATGTATCCCAGAGTTAACAGGCAAGCAAGAGATTTTACATAATTACTTCTCAAAGTTAGGTCCAGAATTTCTCATAATCTTAAGAAATAAAACTTGCTACATATGCCTTTAAAGTTGTAGAGATGGTTACTTTCCGAGTAACTTCCAAGTCACAGAAAGCTGCCTATTAACCATACCACATACACCCTGAAGAACAGATGTGCTCATGAAATCTGACGTGAAAATCACCACACTGCTGTGGGTTTTGCCGTGTGAGGGGTTGCATATCTCTAGGACTTTCAGAGGAGCCAAGGCAGGCAAAAAGCAAACTCCAGGCTGCAGATTAGTTCTTCCACTACAATGAAGCTCGTGTGCTTCTTAGGAATGTTATATACCAACAGACTGTTTCAAAAGAAATAAATTTCACAGTCATCATGGAGTGCTCTCTGGCTTGCCTGGAGTTCCTCTTGGGTAGGGCCAAGCAACCAGTGTGCTCGCTTCCAAAGCACCAACATCTTTTTCAACAGAAGCCCCAACACATCTTACAAAACACAAGTTTCAAGTTGTGACTCATTATGATACTTCTATTAGCTAAACGTGAATACATTTTGCAGCCATTTTTTCATTTTAAATCTAGCATCCCTGCCAGGCATGGTGGCACACACCTTTAATGCCAGCACTGGGGAGGAAGAGATAGGAGGATTACTGTGAGTTAGGGGCCAGCCTGGGACTACAATGAGACCCTATCTCGAAAACAACAACAAAATAAGTAAGTATAGCAACCCCATCTAAAACTTTTTTTAATGTATGAACTGGGTATTTGGAAACGTAAATAAGCTTCCTGCCAAAGGGGAGAGGCACTGGTAACCTGGAGCACGCTGACTAATCTATAGCAACAAACCCTGGGTGGGATTATGAGTGCTGTCCCCTTTCTCAGCTGTGGCCCTTCTATCCTCCCCAGGAGCACTGCCCTTGAACACAGCTTGTTGCTGCCAGGCACTGCTATAGCACACGCAACAACTCCATGCGTACTGCGAGCATCCTCAGTGTAAGAGCTGGGCAACAGTCTTCTAGGTCTCACAGAGTTAATCTTAATCTAAAAGAAGCTGCAACATCTACTCAATATTAATGCATTAATATTCCCAAGTCCCTCCTGAGGACCAGTGTTCTGAGTATAACAAAAATCAAACACATTCAATGCCTGATACTCAGAAGGAAAATCAAACACTGAAAGAGGGCGCAATGATGGAAGGGAAATGAGTTGGCACTGAAGTGTGGCAACCTGGGGAGACACCTGTTAGGGAAAGGAAACAACAGGATCAAATCCTGATTAGGAAGAGGCCTGTTAAGCTCAAAGAGCAATGGGGGAAAAGACCACTGTGTCCAGGGCAGAGGAAACGAGAGGCAACCCATGCCAAGGCAGGGGCAAGGCCTAGGGAAGAGCATCTCCATCCACAGGGAGGGAGGGAGGGAGGGAGGGAGGGAGAGGCAGAGGAGGGAAGCAGTCGTGAAGAAAAAGGCAGGCTTAGCAAGGACCTGAACTGTTTCCTCCTGAGACTCTTGGGCCCTTCTCCCTATGCTGGCTGGGCTATGGCACACTGTATTTATGTTATTTTTTATTGAGGCAGGCCTCACATATCCCAGGCTGGCCTCCAATTCGATATGTAGTCCTGGATGAGAATGACCTTGAACTTCTGATCCTCCTGCCTCCACTTCCTGGTGCTGGGATAACAGCATAACCACCATGCTCAGTTTATCTAGTGTTAGGGACTGAACCCAGGGCTTCATGCCTCCAAGGCAGGCACTCTACTGCTTTAGATGTTCAACCCTGATCCAGCTGGAAGAGGTTAAAGAACTCTGCCCTCCTATACTGAGGACTTTTCTTTCACAGCTCACTGAAGTAGTTTCCAAACATGTGCTGACCCACAGATATGCAAAAGCAAGTGTTAAATTCAATGGTAACAGCCGGGCGTGGTTAATCCCAGCACTGGGGAGGCAGAGGTAGGAGGACTGCCGTGAATTCAAGGCCACCCTGAGACTACATAGTGAATTCCAGGTCAGCCTGGGCTAGAGCGAGACCCTACCTAGAAAAAAAAAGAAAAAAAATTCAATGGTAACAAGTTATTCAGTTATAAACTAGTTATTGATCTTGTCAGTCTGGTGTCTCAATTTTGTACTACCTCAAACACAAAGAAAGTCAATATTCTCTCACTTCTCCAACTACTGGCCACAGGCTCCTATCTTCATCCAGTCCATCATTCAGTCATTAACAAATACTTCCTGGGAGCCTGCTCTAGGATAGCACTGTGCTGGGCAGTGAGGGGACAACAGTCAATAGAGATGATCAAGGCCACCCACTGGGAAACCTTTCTGTAGCTAAGACAAAATACCTATAGATGTGATTTTCCAGGTCTGACCTTTGTGAAGTCCTGGAGGCCCACACCTTTCCTTTGACCCAGGATGACTTCCCCATATTGGATGAGTGGGGAGCTGAAGGAAGATAGCATTCACCCTACTCTGTGGGCCAAGACAAGCATTTTGCAGGTGCTCCTTCACTTAACCATCAAGACAAGAATAATCACATTTAGCATGATGGAGTGGCCAGGACAGATCAGGCAGGCACGAAACCACATTGCTATTCCACGAAACCACATTGTCTCACTCATACTTTGCATTACTACCTCTATGGGTACTTTTATGGTCCTCATCTTTTAGAGGAAAATGAAACCTGCTGAGCGTCCTAGCCACTCCATGGCAGAGCTAGATAATTCCAACCTTGTCAGGCTTCAGGGTCTGGCCTCTCAGACACACCAGATCACAAAACTGCAGCAAACAGCCACTTTCCCACACTATAGTTTTCATATAGTGAAATCAGATACAATCCAGATGGTCTCTACTACCTCTACCAGGATGCCTCCAAACTCTTTCTGGAGTCTGCAAGGTTAGAGTTACTATTATAACAACACAAAGATGTCACTTGCTTTTTTAACTGTAAGGTGTTAAGTTTTCCGTGGGCTATGCTACAGGATGACGTCATCATTTTGACAGCTGATAAAGTGGGTGATTGCTTAATTTTTGTTTCAAAACTCCAGCAGGGTAAGATGCAACCACTGGAGAGACTTAAGAAGAGTGCCTGGGGCTCGAGGCTTCCAAGGTGACACTAGCAGTCTCTAAAGGAGAACAAGCACAAGGGAAGAAGAACGTGGATAGACTGTCACCCAGGGAGGAGCAGGGCAGAAGAACAAGAACAGGAACCAATCTGCTCTTGTACTGCTGGCTTCTGTACCACCCAAGGGACAGGGAGGCCTGCTAGATGCCTGTCCCCACTTCCTACCCTAACAGGACTGACCCCACTGGCTGGGGCATTCAATAGAGAGGCAGTTCAGGACAGGCACGAGCTGTGTCTGGTGCCTGGCTCATGATGACAGGCACACAACTGTGGCAGCTGTGAACAAACACAAAGAGGCAGTTGAAGAGCACATGGGTCCCTTGGAGGGCGCAGGAGGCCTCAGTGGTAAGCAGAGAGTGAGGAAGAACAGATCCTCAGGATGCTACCATCAGGAGTGATGTGCACAGAGGAAGGCAGCAAGTGTCCTAGTGCTAGAAACCAGAGGCAGAAGCACCCCATGAGCTGGTGTCAGTCAAGTAGGATAGAATTCCAGGAAGGGAAGGATGCTGCACCTCTGAAGTCTTCTGGATCTGATCCTCTTCTCCATTCCCACCGTCACCACTACCCTGCAAGCTTGGAATGACACAGTGAACTGCATCTGGCCCACATATGCACAGCAAGTGCTCCAGGGGAAGCAGCACAATTCTCTTGGCCAGCAGGAATAGAGAGAGTCGGGCCCCACCTGCAGCCCATGGGCTGATGAAGGATACATGGGTACCCCTAACATCAATGATGTCAAGAGTCATACAACAGAACTAGGGGTGTGGCTCAGAGGCCTAGCTCTTGTTTAGCATGCGCTCAAAGCCCTGGGTATGATTCCAACAAAGCACACACACACACACACACACACACACACACACACACACAGAGAGAGAGAGAGAGAGAGAGAGAGAGAGAGAGAGAGAGAGAGAGAGAGAGAAGGTCCAGCCATCATAGGACCGGGGCTGACAGATAGGGTAAGGTAGGAAGGAGGTGGGGTTAACACTGGTGAAACTAAATTGCCATTTTGTAGACAATCTTCATCCAAAGTAGCAAACAGTGAGGCTGCAACCTTTCTAGTTAGATAGGGTTGATTTATTGTAAAAGAGGGGAAGAAGGAAGAGAGTTAGACTATTGGAAGAAATCACAAGACAAATTCCTATCTTACCCTTACAGTTCCTGCCAGTATACCAGGCAACACCGTGACCTCTCCTCTCCTCACAGAACCAGGTGCTCTTCCCACTCTAGGGTCTGGCACAGGACATGCTTTCTTACAGATAACAACTCCAGGCTGCTGGTCCTCCACGCTTCCAATCAGTCAATATCTTCCTTATTTGTCCAGATTAAGATAGAACCTCAGAGGGCTGGAGAGATGGCTCAGTGGTAAAAGGTGCTTGCTTGTAAAACCTGATGCCCTGGTTTTGATTCCCCAGTACAGATGACATAAATCCAGGTGCACACAGTGGTGCTGCATGTGTCTGGAGTTTGCTTGCAGTGGCAAGAGGCCCTGGCATGTCCATATTTTCTCTCTCTCTCCTTTCCTCACTCTCCCCCCCCCCCCCCGCCTCTCAAA
>PVHP010001710.1:0-39136 GCA_004024765.1 Zapus hudsonius | reverse complement strand
CAGAGGCAAGGACCATGGAGGTGAAACCATCAGTGGCACAAACAATGAGGAGGGACGTGTGGACCCCACTCAAGTTGGCAGTGAGAGAGAGGAGGAGGCATGTGTCTGGCAGAGCTAGGATATGGCTCCTGGCTGAGACAGCAGTAATAACAACACTGTTTCCTGTAAGCCAGGAACAAGCCTGAAGGCTTCACTTGACTAACTCCTTTACCACTGACTGCAACCACAGGATTACCTACCTGACAGCAAGCTACAACCAAGCACTCAGTCTGGTCACACGGTGGGAAACGGTATTCAGAACTGAATGTGGGCAGTGAGTCACAAGACCAGAAAGGGAAGGCAAAGCTAAACTATCTCGCCTTGTCTACCACACAATTAATACCCAAGAAACATAAAAGGAAAGCCTTATTGCCACAGGGCCCTTTCAGTTATTTAGGAAAACGCAATTCAAGTTGTTATTTTTTTCAGAAATAGCCTATTTCCATTCAGAAAGACCATATCTAAATCTAATTCTAATTAGAAATTTCTAATTCAGAAAGACCATATCTAAATCTAATGCTAATTTCTTAAACTATACATTAATTGAGCTTTAGATCTTAACAGGAATCACCTTACTTGGAAATTTTTTTCTTAAAGTCTGATAATTAAATTTATATTATTATAAATACATGCTAAAGGCATTATTCTAAATATATACTACATATTTAGCATATACTAAAACAGAAGAAATTATTTCAGTTTTTTTATTCCATTATAGTTTTAGGGTTAGAAAGACAGAAAAGACAAAGACAATGAAAATGAAAGCTAGGTGCCATCTCAAGGCTTACAATCAACTTTATGCATGACAGATTTAACAAGGCCCTCAGATGTTTTCCCCCACACACACAGAAAAAAAAAATCAGACACAAGGCCCAGCACAGCTAAGGTCCAAAGCTGACAGGTAGGGTAAGGGGCAATGAGGTGGAGGTGAACAGAGGAGCTGTTTGCTGTGAGACTGGACTGCAACTTCATAGGAATGAGAAAGTGATGCTGGCAACAAACTGGATGGATCTCAAAACTTTATATATATATATACATACATATATATATATATATATTTTACAGTATTTCATGAAAATGTATATAAACAACTCCATTTACATACCACAAATTGTTCTGTTTTTTAACCTATTAAAACATGCAGCTTCTTAAAGATTGATTTGCTCAAAACCCTCAAATGAGAGCAGTGGAGCACAGAAGATTAACTCTGAGATTAAGAAGACTTCCATTTATCCATGCAAGATATAGATTATTACCAAACATGCTAGGAATCACCACAGGAACTGTCACAAGCAAAAGACACCCAAGGATTAGAGGGTATAAGACTCTATGGTTCTAGCACCATTCTTCTCTGCGTAGAATTGCAAACAAGACAAATCTTCAAGGCCAACTTGAACTACAAGGCAAGACCCTGGTTCATTTAAATAAAAAAAAAAGATTCTAAGCTACAAGCTACTATTCTAGAGCAAACAATAGGAGGAAAAGTCGAATAATCTTCAATATAATATTAACTTGCATTTGGCAAAGGAATGTGACTGCAACAGACAGTAAACAGATGAGCACATAGAACAAAAAAATCACATACACTTGAAAAAGAAGAGTTATCAAAATGGTTCCTAAAATACAGAGAAAGAATCATCTTCCCCAAAGTTGGCAGGTCTACCATGTTGTCCTCCAGCAGACCCCATGTAGATCTCAGAGAACAGGTGTCAGCACACCCTGCCCTACAGGGCTCCACAGCACAGTGGATGGAGCAGGAGCCTGGAGACATTCAGCAGATTATGACACTGTCTACTGCAGCCCACTGCACTCGGAATGAAAACAGAAATGCCTTCCCATGGCCCAGGAAAGGCTTTACAAAGCTGCTCTTCTCTCTCACACCAATATCTTGTCCCACAGTCTCTGATGAGGCCAACATTCGGCCCCTGGCTTACCCTCAACTTGAACCAAGCTAATTCCCACCTGGGGATCTTTGTATTCAATGTGTGCCATTCTGCAGGGAATTTTCCATATCTTAATCTTTATGCATCAGAACCCTAGTTGTCACCCAAGCCTTAGTTCTAAGATCAATCACATTTCTATGAGCATGTAATCCAGAACCTTCCCCACTTCACCTACCACTGTCTGTCTCAGAACCTTGCCCCACTGTCTTCACAGTGCTCTGAGCATGCAATCTGCAGTGTCACATGCCAGGAGGGCTCTGTGCAAGGGGACGAACAAACATCCTAAGGCTAGCACAATGCTCAGTGAATCTGCAGCACTAAATAAAACCTCACTTGGTCATTCAGAAGGCTAAATTGCCTTGATTAACAGCAATGACACACATTTACTGATGGAACTGGAGAAATGCTGCAGTTATATGCCACTATATGGCCAGAAAATTACAAATTTCAGTCATGCAAAGACATAGGGAAAAAACTGTGGCTCAGAAACTTGGCAACAAGGCAGTCATAGTAAACCTTGCCAATTATCCTCAAATATCACAGCTCTCTGCCCTCTGACATGAATTTTAAGATATAAGTGCTTACATGACTGTAGCAATTAATGTTACAGGTTAAAACAAAGCCTCCATCATGCTGGTTCTTAGGTGATGGATGATAACAGCCGAGCCCCACACTGATCCACACCGAATATTCATGAGGCAAGAACAAGAAACAAACCAGCGCTGCGTTAAGCCGCTGAGATTTTGAAGTTGATTGTTACCTCAGCACCATATAATCAATCCTGGCTGATACAGCCACAAGGCAGGTAACCAAGAACCAGGGCTTTGGATCTGACAGGCTGGGTTTGTTTGCTATCAGAGCTCTTTCACTTACTGTTGAAATGACCACAGGCAAGTTACAGCCACCTCGCTGGGCCTTCATGTCTTCACCTACAAAATGAAAATTATAATACCTGCACTTTATGAAGTGGTTATAAAAACTGAACTTATAGGAAAAGAGCATATTATGCTTAACAGAGTGCCCAGCATGTTTGCTATCGACAGACAGCAAGTGGAATAACTCCAACAGAGCTACTCTAAGCTACTCTGAGTCTATTTGCATTAGGTCACTAAATAAATCTAGGAAAAAAGGAGAACACCTCTAAGGTAAATATAGATGATCCTACCATTTTTGACTTTACGAAGTGTTTATCAAGCTGTAACTCCACAGAAAGTTGAGGAGCAGCTCACTATATGGGGTTGGTGTGTGATGGTTAAGTTTTGTTGTCAACTTGACCTTTCAAGTAATCTTGGGTGGGTCTCTGAGGATGTTCACAGGAAGACTGCCTCTCAGTAGGGGGCAGGATGTAAGGAAGCTCAAAGGAGCTAGAAGTAAACATCCTTTCTTATGTGGGCAGAGCAGGAAGGAAATTCCAGAGACTCAGGAAGCCATTAAGTCTGGGATAGAATTGCAAGACCCCACCCTAGGGCTATATAAAGGTGAAAGAATTTTTTCCTTGCCCCTCCTGCCTGTTCCCTGTTTTGTGTGTGTGGTGTAGGTGATGGGTTTTTCTCTCTGCTCGGACCTGTGAAAGAGGACCAGCCTCTTTCGCTGTTACGGAACTTCCCCTCAAACTGTAGTTTCAATAAATACTTTTCTCCCCCAAATTGTGCCTGGTTTAAAGATTCATCCCAGCGGTGTGTGGCAGACTGCAACAGAATTCGGTACCAGGAGTGGGGTGATTTGCTGAGATGAATCTGACCATGTGGATTTTGATCTTCTGGAACTTGTGTGCTGGAGGAATGGACATGGACTTGGTACTTGCAACTGAAGATGCCTTCCAGAGTGGTAAACCAAGTTTTATGGACTATTCTGGTGAGAATTTGGAAATGCTCAGTGCAGAGAGAACTGCATTTGGAGGCTTGGCTTGTGAACTTTCTATGGGGAAGGAGAGACTGCAGAAAACCTTAATAGAAGTGTGTGCCTGGGCCAAGGGGTGAATGCATCCTACTGCCCATGCCCAGAGAGTTTGACCAAGGATGAATTTAAGTAATGGACTGTGTGCTTGGCTATGGATATAGGACTGAAAATTTAAGATTTGAAGTTAGAAAAACCTCAAAGCAAGTTTAACTTACTGGCAGAGACTGGCTTTTGATTATGGCCCAACTGCTTTTATTGAAACAATGGAGCGATGCCTGAGGTGTTTCCACCTAGAAAGGACAGAAAGATGGACTGTGCAAACTCTTTGGAAAGGAACTTGAAAGGAATCTGCTCTTCAAAGTCAGTCTGTTTTGTCCCTGAATTAACATGGCTGTGTCCTGCAAACCTGGTATTGCTTTTGGAAGCATGAGGAATGCATTCATGGAGTGGGTCGTGAAGTGCACACGGTTCCAAGATCCGCTGCTGAAATGTGGTACATGGAACAGGGCATGAAGTCCCTGATTGGCCAGTGAAGCCACTGGAAGGTGGACCATGGTTTGCAATGGAGACCTAAAGACGTTTTAGACATACCAGGACTTTGCAAGGGCTATCATGAAGTGCTGTTGGCTTGGAATGGAAGTTTCCTCAGGTGCTCAGCCAAGCTGGAGGGACAAAATTGGAAAAATCCAGAGACTGTCAGTCACTGGTTGTGGTATGGGACTTAAACTGCAGATGTGGATGTTTGCTGATGTTTGTTGAGTTTGCCTTGGCCCAGTCTTTCCTTGTTATGCCTTATAGCAGTTGGAAATGTTTGCTCTGTGCTATTATATGTTAAAAGCATGTAACTTGTTTTTGTTTACAAAACTCTTAAGGAGCCTTGCTTTGTGTTGGGGGGAGATTATGTGTTTCCAGTTATACATAAGTTACATAATTTTAGGCAGAATTATGATCTTGTTACTATCTTTATTTAGGAATTAAGTATGATGTCAGGATATATGGTTTGATGTCAAATTGACAAGGGGTGGACTGTGATGGTTAAGTTTTGTTGTTAACTTGACCTTTCAAGTAATCTTGGGTGGGTCTCTGAGGACAAGAAGGCAGCCTCTCAGTAGGGGGCAGGATGTAAGGAAGCTCAAAGGAGCTAGATGTAAAGATCCTTTCCTGTGTGGGCAGTGCAGGAAGGAAATTCCAGAGATGGAAGCCATTAAGTCTGGGATAGGGTTGTAAGACCCCACCCTAGGACTATATAAAGGTGAAAGAATTCTCTCCTTGCCCCTCCTGCCTGTTCCCTGTTCTGTGTATGTGGTGTAGGTGATGGGTTTTTTTCTCTGCTTGGACCTGTGAAAGGGGAGCAGCCTCTTTTGCATTCTGGAACTTCCCTGTACCTAAAGCTACAAATAAATCCTTTCCTCCAAAAAAACTGTGCCTGGTTTAAAGATTCATCCCAGCGGTGTGTGGCTGACTAAGACAGAATTTGGTACCAGGAGTGGGGTTCGAAACCACGCGGACATATGCCCAGCCTCTTTCGCTGTTACGGAACTTCCCCTCAAACTGTAGTTTCGATAAATCCTTCCTCCCCTCCCCAAATTGTGCCTGGTTTGAAGATTCATCCCAGTAGTGTGTGGCTGACTGCGACAGTGTGGAACACTAATGAAGAAATAAAGGACATCCAAGCATGGAGAGAATGGGGAGATAGTGATCAACCAGTGCGGCTCAGTGAGAGGGAAAAGGACTCACGTGATCGGCAAGCTGGGCTTCATCAAGATGAAAGGGATGGCAAGAGGGTGAGTACTGAATGAAGAGCAGAAGGACAAGAAAGACAAAGGAACACATGCTCTAGGGACTTATGGAGCCCCAGAGGTGGGCTCAAAGGGAACATCTGGAGAGCTATCCCTCTGGTAAGGACTGAGACATGACTTGAACAAGCAGTAAATATTGTGTGGGCAAGCTGTGGGTGTTCCTGTTCCTTCTAGAGGTATAGTATGACTCTGCAAAGGATCCTGTGTCCCTCCCTCGACCTCAACTGGCAGGTTCACATGAAAGAAATGGGCCTATTCTACTGTCTTAGAAACCGTGCCTATCGTGAGACAGATCTGACAGCTAAAATTCATCAAAGCCATGCTGACCAGTTACTTAAGAGTAAACTGAATCCATGAAATAACTGAAGGATTTCAATTATAAATCAACTTATCTGAATACCTGAATTTGTAGTGAAATTGTAGTAAAACTTCTCAAGTTTTTAATGCACCTAATGCTCATTTTCACTGGCTGAAAATGACAGTGGCAAATAAAAAATTAATTCATATACTATCCTGAACAATTTTTAATATTTAAAAATTACAGGACAATTGCCAGAAAACAGATGGATTTAATGCCATGATATAATAATGAAATATAAATGAAAGTGCTAAAAATTTTAGTCACAAAGAGTGGGCAATTTTTATAATCTAAACAAGCCTTTCATCACTATCAGACCATTTCAATTGCGTCCAAATCCAAAGTCTGCTAACCATTAGAAACATACGAGGACACTTTCCCACTGATACTTCCCATTTGACATCAAAGGGAGCCCTTTAGAAAACTGATATTAAAACTTGTCATAAGAATAATGAAATTGTAAAAAGAGCCAAAAAAAATGAAATGGTTACTGCTACAACTCTTTGAATAGCGGCAGACTTTTTAACGCAGGTTCATTTGATACAAATGGAATATTTGAGCAAAATTATGAGACAGGGGAAAAAAAGCCTAAACACACTAGAAATCTTACCAGCCCAACAAAAAGCAAGAAATCCAGCATTGTAGCCTAAGGTTCCAGCTCTGTACACCTCAGGTAAATGAGCACAAAGCAGTAATGCAACAAGAACAAAGCCAATAACCACAATCAAAACCCCTTCAACAGCAGTCTCTGGGCAGCACAAACACAGGTTCCTTTTGGTGACCCTGTTCACATTAATAATCAATCTTAAGATAAGAAAACACATGAAATTTATAACATATATGAATATAAATTTGATGGATGATGGCTGACAATCCATTCTGCTTTCTTCCCCTCCCCCTCACCATTCCGAAAATAATTTGTCTTCAAAGCATGTCAGTAAATCTTCAAGTTTTAAAATAATAGAGACCATGTGCTCCATGTGTTCACCAGCTTCATGTGTCATGACGTACAGTCTCTGCATTACAATAAATACATTTCTGATAATGAAAGTAATGACATCAAAAAGATCCATTCCAAAAACTTCACACTTCCCAGTGCAACAAGGGCCTGAAGTTATTAAACTTCATCACCTAATGAAATTGGACTTATGATTTCTAGTTAGAAAAAATCTGCAAACAATAAATGGTGTCTAAAGTTTTAGTTGATAAGGATTACAAAATAGTTGTATCAGAGAGTTTTAAGCTAAAAAACTATTACATGCTTCACATTTTTAGGGCTTGTCCTTTGTATTTAAAAATGTATTTATAAAAATTTTAAGAGAGAATGTTTCACACACACATAAATTTCTACAATAGCAAGTATAATGGTTATTTGAAAACAGATTACTATCCTAGAATAATTAAAACCACATAATTAATTCTGCTTATCAAAACACCTTTGAGGTTACAAAAATATCCACAGCAGTATAATCTCCAGTAATCATACACCTTCCTATAAACAGAAACACATCTTACATTTCATTATCTGCCTTCCTTATTCTATGGAAAGGGTTTTCAAGGATAAAATACTTAATAGTTTGTGTTTCATCAGCTGTAGTCTCTGAAAATAACTTTCAAACTTCCTATTTCAGTCAATGTAAAATTATAAAAGGTGCTAAAAATGAACACTTAATACACTTCAAACAAAAAAAATGCAAAAACCTCATACTGAGTGTGTCAGAAGAGTAAAAAAACAAGTGTGAGCTCAAATCCCTATGAAGGAAACTCCATTCGGGACTCATAACAGCCACACACGACACACAGGTACATTCCACTCTGCACACAAGCACACACAGTGACAGCAGCAAGCTGATAAATGAGGTTAGGAAACAAAAGCAAAACTCAGGGAGAAATGAAGGTCTATATTACTATCTTTTAAAATCAATAGATGGTCTAACATCTAGGTCATGAGTTGGCATAAATTTTTATTTTTAAACTCACCTGATTCATTTTCAATCCTGCTGTGTTCTGTAAAGACACACAACAAAGACACCTCTCTGATTACATGAGCCCTAAAAAGAAAAACAGACAATGGTAATATGTACCTGCCTACAAGTCCACAGGGGTTTAAAGCACACACAGAACTGCAGTCTGCTCACAGGCTGCACATAGAGAACTCTAGGCCACATCAACCTCAGTCCTTAGACTTTTGTCCACAAGGAAACAGACTTCTTGCTCTCTTCTCTAGGCTCCACGAAGAGCAGTCAAGATGTCAAACTTTTGCTTTCAAATTGCATCCTTCTAAGAAGAAATCAGTTAGCTGTGTTAATAGACAGAAGCACAAAGCATCGTGCAATCAGGTGTGTCCTTGCTTTCAATCCCGTGCTGCATGGAAACACAATGAGGCTCCCTTACTCTGTTTTTCAAGTTCCTGAAGTAAAAAGGTAGATTGACTAACAATGGCATGAGAAATTTTCTTTGAGGAAAGAACAAAAAACAAGCAGTAACATGCAAATGTTTCAATAAAATGAGGTTCAGAAAGAGATACAATCATGCCTTTAAATTTTTATGTTCAGCATATTCATAGCAGAGCAAAAGAACACGAAGACACAATCCTTTCTTGAAATGCATGGCATACAGCCACACACCACCTAAGGTCAGTTCAGTGATAAGCCACATATACAAGGATAGGTAGTCCTATGAGATTACTGCCTTGTGACATAGCAGTTGTCTGATCAATGCTGGAAAAGTACATTTATGATATTCACAAAGAAAAAAATGTCCAGTAATGCATTTCTCAGAACATATCCTTAAACAATACACAATTGTATTCATTTCTAAGTAATAATATAGTATCTGGGCATGGTGGCACACACCGATAATCACTTGGGAGGAAAAGATAGAAGATTCAAGCCATTCTGAGCTACATGAAATGATCTCAAAAAAAATCATATACACATATATAGTGTACGCCTTGAGTCACAGGAAGTCATTCATAGTATATGAAAATCAAGTAGAACGTCCTCTGTAATATACTAAATGTTTCCAGTACATATACACATACCATTAAGTGTAATTCTTTTGTTTCTCCATGCATTTGCTTATAAGAACTTATCTTTCCTTCCCTCACCCACAAGACACCCTATAGCCTAACTTTTTGTTCTGGTAATACTGCAAGGAATATGTAGTTTAATGGCATTCTTTCTACTGTAAGAATATAAAGCCTGCCTCTGTCATAAAGAACAATGCTCTGACATATGTTTTGCCCCAGTTCTGTAATAAGAAAAGCTGATTTCTTTTTTGTCCTTTTCTTAAGCTTCTAAACCACACTCACCTGATTATAAGCAAGGAAGGGTACTATATTTAAATGTGGGCCTCCTCATCTGAACTACTTGAAAGATGTTCGAGTATCATCGGGATTGTTGGAGGTGTGTTGTTGGGAGCAGGCTGATGGGAGAAATAGCTGGCTTCCCCTTGCCAGTGTTTGGCACAAATCCCTGAGGCTGTTTGCACTACTGTGGCATAAGTGTTATCCACCCTCTGCTCATGCTATTGTTTTCCCTGCCATCATGAAGCTTCCTCTCAAGTCACTAAGCCAAAATCAACCATTGCATTTTACATCATGTATGATTATTAATTTGTGGAGGCCAGGAGTGGACTGTGATGGTTTGATTCAGGGTGGCAAGGAACTCACAGCGATCCTCCTAAGTGCTAGGACTAAAGCATGAGCCATCACATCCAGAAACTTTTAATCTACTTTCTGTCTTATAGATTTACCAATTCTGGACAGTTCATATTGTCAAAGAACACAAAGACAATGAAAAGATCTTTTTAAAAAATATTGATTTATTTATTTGGCAAAGAGAGACAGATAAAAGAATAAAGTGTGTATCAGGACCTCTTGCTGCTGCCAACAAACGAACTCCAGACCCATGCAAAATGTGCATCTAGCTTTCCATGAGTACTGAAGAAACAAACCTGGGCTGGCAGGCTTTGCAAGCAAGCACCTCTAACAGCTGAGCTATCTCCCCAGCCCAATCTTAATTGGCTTTATGTTTTACTTTAGAAATCAGACAGCGCTTAGTGAGTGTTCCCTTACCTGCCTGTTCCTCTGGTCTCCCCTTAGTACCTACTATGTGTCAGGAACCATGCTTGAGCAATGACTCTTGAGACCCCTGACCTCCAAGGCAGGGGACCCACAAATACAGAAAATGCTTGTGTCAGATGAGAAGATGCCGTAGAGACAAACAAGGAAACAGAGGATAAGGAGAGGGAGACAGGAGTTCCTACCTCTGCCTCCATCTCTACGCCTTCCAATCCCACAATCTGGTCAGAGGGGAGGAGGAAGGAGCTCTTTCAGGAAAGCTGGGAAGAAGAGCTAAAACCTGAGAAGGTATGGGGGGTGTGGAGGGTAGGGACCTGGAAGCTGCAACAGAAGTGTGATGTCTGCAGGCAGCTGGCCTGAGCACTTGGGCACACAGGTGAGGGCAGCGCCTAAGCCAGGCAAGAGATGGTGCTGAATGGCTTGATGGGAAAGGAGATTGAAATGACCAGATCCTAGATATCTTTTAAACCAGAGCCTCTATGTTTTGATGGTGGGTAGATGTGAGGTATGAAAGAAAGAAATATCAAGGATACCTTTCTTTGTCCTGAGAGTAGGGGACAATGGAGCTGCTGCTTTCCTTCCATCTGGTTTTCCCTTGTTTCCCTTTTTCTCTTTCCTACCCTTCACCCTCCGTAGGTGCTCGCTCACAGGCATGACTCAAACAAGTGGGCCACCTGATACCTGGCACTGGGTAGCCAAAGCAGTATGAGACTTAAAACATCCCATTCTTTAATGTATTATCTTAATGAATGGAAACTTCTTCTAAACTCAGAAATTACTGTATTATTCAGACTGCTGAGTAGGCATCCACTATGCCACTAAACTCAGAAATTACTGTATTATTCAGACTGCTATGTCATCCACACTATAAGTTTCCTCTTTTTCTCAAGAAAACAAGGACCCCAACACCCTCTTTGAAAGAGTCCCACACATGCAAACATAAGGGACCTCTTCTGTCACCTCTAAACCTAGATGGTCACAGTCAGACCCCTATTTTCTCTTTCCTTCTTGACTCACAAGGTGAATTACATATCTAAAATATTTTACAATACCAAAAGCACTGCAAACCTAACAGTGATGCTTCAAGTTTATGTTTAGGTTAAATTCTGAATTAAGTTATGCCAAGGTATACTGAAAACCAAGATAAGTGAAGTTGGCACGGTGAGGGGTGCCTGTAGTCCCAGCTCACTTGGAAAATCAGGCAGAAGAATCGCTCAAGACCAGTCTGAGCAACCTAGAAGACCTCCGTCTCCAAACAACTAAAAATTGAGACTTAGGACATAGTCTGTTCACAGAGAAACATAGTGTCAAGATGCCCTATAGGAACTGTGTCCTTCATTCAGGGCATTTAGCACCTCCCTGAGTGAGGAATGCCAGCAGTGCCTCCAATCATCTGCACAACCAAAAATGCCTACATGCATTCCCAGGCACACACCCAGCTGAGAACCTCTAACCTCTGGTCAATAGCAATCATGTGACCAGCTGCAATGGGATCATGTATCCAAATGCTATTCTGTAGTTCCTTTCCCAGACTCCTCTGACACTATTCAAGGCCCTGGAAGTACTGTGGCAATCCTACCTAACCTTCATGCTCAGCACCTACTTCCAAAGTACAATTTCACATGCCCACTGAACTAATGTATGGAACCTTGAGGACAAAGTTCTATCAGCGCCAGAAGTTTAATGATGAACCTATCAACGCAGAGGCATGTTGGGTTCTTTCCCCACATATCAACAGAACCATTCTAGCAAATGCCTTTCTTCAAGCTAAAAAACCAAGTGGTTCTGGTTTTTTAATGGTAAATATTGAAAATCCGAACACACACACAAAAAAAAAAAAAATTAAAAGTTTGGCATGGTGGCATGCCTTTAATCTCAGCACTCAGAGGCAGAGGTAGGAGGATCATCGAGAGTTCGAGGCCACCCTGAGACTACCTGGTGAATTCCAGGTCAGCCTGGGCTAGAGTGAGACCCTAACTTGAAAAACCAAAAAGAAATAAATAATTCAAAATGCATTAAAGCAGAAAAAGTGCAGTAGACAGATATATAGTTTAGAGTCTGAGTTTTCATGAGTTAGTTTACTAGTAGCATGAAGTCTTATGTATGAGTTTGATCTCTGTATTTCTACTATTTTAATCATATACATGTACTTACCTTTCCAAGATACTATGTTCAGACTCCAGAACAAATCACCCTTAGCAGCATGAAGCTTGTTATAATCACAAAGGTGATCTGATCATTAATGACCAGGATCAACACAACAACAAAATCATCACTGGTCCCTGAAGGTGCCAAAACAATCTCAGCAAGTATTAAGTGCTGTCTGTCACCTAATATGGAGGTCCAGAGACCAGAGAATCAACTATAAGTATCCAAATGATACATGCACCTGTCCCTGAAGTTCCTCACCAATCATCTGAAATACAGCAGATTAATCTAACCACAGACACAGACTAGAATAAACATGTAACACTGGTTAAGTTGTCTTCATATAGCTCTGCAGACTTGTAAATTCTACAAAGCTAGACAAAAGGCATAGAAAAGACAACCACCAAGTCTTTAAAATTAGTTTAAGCCTGGAGGAAAGTAGAATCAGGAAAATAATGTTTGATTGATACATACATTCACCTATAAGTACTGGCTTTATAATTATTTTTAGGATCAGTTTAGATCTTTAGTGAATATTTGGAAAACACTGCAATTAACCTCATAGTAAGTCACTTTCTTAAGCTACAACAAATCCAACTTCATAACATTAAAATCAGAAGACATTATTGACTTTAAGACTTCGAAACTTGTGGACAATAAAACAGTAAATGAGTAAGGGAACTAGCATGATAATACTAAATTTTAAAAGATCAAAAATGTGATGAGAACATGCACTCAATACAGGAGGACTTTGCACTTTGTGAGAGGAATCTCACGTAAGGAAAACTGCAGAATCTCGTAAGCCATATGCTTTGCTGTAGTAGACAGGGGATGAAGCAAGAGCTGACAGGTGCAATGCCTTCAGCCTATTCTCATCAAGATTCTCCCAACCCAGAAACTTCCAAGGAAAAACAGCTGAACCATGCCAACTTTTCTCCAAAGACTGTACTGACAGTCACTGTGCTCACTGGCACAGAAAACTTGCACCCATTCCTACTGGAAGGTGCGTGCCATCACTAAAGCAGAATGTGGATGCTCCACACAACAACCTGAAAACAGGTCATGCTCACATTAGGTAAAGAGAAACAAATACCAGCTGTCAGGAATGTGTTGAATGAAAAATCCTTCATTTTCCTTTCCCAAAATAACATAATTTCACAAAAGAAATCATCTAGAAACCCCCCCAAAAAAATATAGCCCAACTTTTCCTGAAAAATACAAATTATAAGGGCTCAGTGATAGCATGCCTGTCTAGGAGATTCAAAGCTCTGGTTCAACCTCCAGCACCCCCCAAAAAGGAAACAAGAGAAGAAAACACAGACTGTTTTATCAAGTTAGAGCAACTATAGTGAAAAGTCAAACCTGAAGCATTTTTTCATTTTAAAAACAGAGAAATTGTTTGTGTGGAGAGAGACCAAGAAAACAGGAAGATAAAATGAATGCTGATTCAGAGGGTGTGGACTCTGCCTCAAACCTGCCTCTCACCCACTAGAACTTCCACCTAAGGCCAAGGACAGTGGGAACACAGAATAGACCAGAGAGAACTTGCTTGACCTACAAAAGTGAGGAGACACAGAGCACATAGATATTGCCAAACCTGCAAGACTGCCCCTTTATTATCAGTGTCCTCAACAGAGCCTAGGGCTCCAAAGGCCCTGAATGTGCAAAGCAGGGTTTTGTCAGTGACACATACCAAAATACAAAAGTGGGGTTCAATGGGTGAGGTGGTTAGGTTTTGTTGTCAACTTGATCTTTTTAATTATCTTGGGTGGGTCTCTGAGGATGTTTACAGGAAGGCAGCCTCTCAGTAGGGGGCAGAATGTAAAGAAGCTCAGAGAAGCTAGAAGTGAACATCCCTTTCTGTGTGGGCAGTGCAGGAAGGAAATTCCAGAGACTTGGGAAGCCATTAAACCTGGGATAGGATTGCAAGATCCAGCCTCCTTGGCTGCCTCTTGCTGTTTTGTGTGTGGTGTTGCTGATGGGTTTCTCTCTCTGCTTGGAGCTGTGAAAGCCAGCCTCTTTGCTGTTTTTGAGCTTCCTGTATATCTGTAGCTTCAATAAATCCTTTTCCTCCCCATAAACTGTGGCTGGTTTGGAGATTCATCCCAGGGCATATGGCTGACTACGACAGTGGGTTTATTCCAGGTGGGAAAATCTGCTGGCGAAGACAGTTTCTGTGCACAGACTGAAAACAGAAGTGTCTTCTGTTCCCAGGGGCTCCGGAGCACAAGAAGGAAAACAGGACTGATTAAGTGCTATGCTTAAAACAGTTATAAAAGTTAAAAGTTATAGAGCTCTAAGGTCAACAGCCCTCCTGCTCTGGTAGGCCTTGAGCATTTAAACACACCATATTAACATGTCAAGTAAGAAACCAATTGATATGCCAGCAAAGTACTATAAATCCAAATTTAGACCATGGGTGCCCAGAACAGCTCTTCTTTTAGTAAAAAAGAGTAATGGGAATTTTTTTTAAATCACTGTTAATTGGCTGGGAGGTATAGCACAGTCACAAAGCACTTGCCTAGCACAAGTGAAAACCTGGGTTTACTCCCCAGTTACACACAAACACCCACACGCGCGCACACACACATACAAAGTTCCTAGCATCTGTTAATAAAGAGCTAAAATTAGAAACAAATATTTGGCCATTGTGGATTACTTATCACTTACCTGACTAATATTATAGACACCTGTTAATATTTGTCTTATTTCTTTAATTTAATTTATACTCCTAGCTGGGAGTGATGGTGCTTGCTTTTAATTCCAGCACTTGGGAGGCAGAGGTAGGAGGATTGCTATGAGTTCAAGTCCACCCTGAGACTGCAAAGTGAATTCCAGGTCAGCCTGGGCTACAGCAAGACCCTACCTTGAAAAAAATTATACTCCTATGTCATATCTCACTGGACATGGAATTTATTACATCATAAATCTCGAGTTTTTTGTAGTGATTCTAACTCCCTAATTTAAAAACGCCTAAAGTTTCTTGACCTCGGAGATGGCTCATAAGGTAAGAGTGCTGTGGCCAGAAGCATGAGAGCCTAGAAGGCATGGGTCTGTTTCTCAGAAGCTCCATGAAAAGCTGGGCATGGAGAAGCTTCCCTGTAACCTCAGTCCTGTAGGGGGAGCAGAGACCAGACAACCACTGCGGCTCTGCATTCAGAAAGAGGCTGCTTCTCATCTCAAGAAAACGCCTGGGTGGGTGACAGGAAGAACGCCTGACCTCTTCTGGTCTCCACACACCTCCAAGAGCATCTCCACACACACACCACATATACTTCTCACTCTTAACATTAGAGTAGGCTATTCCTCCCCATAGTAGGAAACCAAAAGGATTGTTGTCAAGGTTCCTGAACGAGGTTAAGCCCATACCATCAAAACACCCTTGAATCAGAAAGTTAATTTCCTTTCCTTATTTGGAAGGGCAATTGCCAAGAAATAAAAACCAACATGAGAAGGTGGGTGGGCAAGAGCACAGGGTTTTCTAATCAGTCCCTGTGTTCTGATGAGAACTCCCCTGCACACTCAAGGCTACAGCAACTCCCCTCACATAACAAAAGTCCACAATAACCCACTGTTAGCTGCAGATTGTGTTAAACAGCACCAAAATAAAGAAGTTTCAACTAAAATAATTGGTGACATTTTTCCTCTGTTGAGTGCATAAAAACTGGCCATCATTATAAAAGTAAAATGAAGTCAATTCTTTGACAGGCACTCAACTGGTAAGCTTCAAACTACATTTTGCCACAAAGGCTCATTCCACACACACTCCAAATAAAGTCTGGGCTGATCCCTTTCTGTTTCCTTGTTTTCATCAGAGCTGCCAATGCAGACATTACTCCTGTGATTAAACTCTGAGAATAGATGTTCAGGACCCTTGTGAAAGATGTTCCTGGGGGAACTCCAGCTAAGGCACTTGCTAGCAAAACCTAAAAGTATGGGTTCAATTCCCCAGTACCCATCTAAAGCACAAAGTGACGCATGTATCTGGAGTTCATTTGCAGCAGCAGGATGCTCTGGAGTGCCAATCATTCTCCTATTCTCTCTCCCTGCTTCTCTCTCCCCCCTCTCTCCTTGCAAATTAAAAAAAAAAAAAAAAGAGCCAAGCATGGTGATGCATGCCGTTAATCCTAGCACTTGTGAGGTAGAGGTATGAGGATCGCTGTGAGTCTGAGGCCACTCTGGGACTACATAGTGAATTCCAGGTCAGTCTGGGCTACAAAGAAACTGTACCTCAAAAAACAAAAAGAAATAAGAAAAAGAGAGAAGGGAAAAGGGAGGAGAGGGGAGGGTAATAAGGGAAGGAAGCAAGAGAGAGAAAGAAAGATGAAGTTAGTTCTTATAATCTGATATGTGAAGTTTACACTCCAAATATGCAGCTACTATTCTCAATAATGCTTAAAAATAGCAGCAATGCTTCTGTTTGTAATGTGTGTTATTGTTCTAGAGTTCAAGAAGCCCTTGAAAAATACAATTTACTATTTTTAATGGAAGACATATTTTCTTAAACTAAATTATTTGAAGTCCTCAATTGAGAATGAAAGTAAACACCTAACACTTTGATAAAAACATAAGAAACATAAACTGTCTTTTGTTACTGCTGTGGTTAGTAAAGTAGATCACCTCATGGGGATGGCTCCAGAGGTCTTAGGGTTCCAATCTAAATCTGAACTTGACTTTATGGGTAGGGCTCCCCAGTTACTTTTGTTCCACCCCCAACCCCTGAAGGTTTGTTAGGAAAGACAGAGGAACTACTACTGAAAAGCAAAGCCTACAATACCAGCAGGAGAGCCAAGTCCCAGGACAACCTGTCAGGAATACAGCTTTAGCTACCTGAGATGGGCAAAGAGGACATTCTTTTAAAAAATAAAATAAAATACATAATTTATTTGAGAGAAAGAGGCAGTGAGAGAGAGTAAGAGAGAATGGGTACATCAGGGCCTCCAGCCACTGCAAACAAACTCCAGTCACATGTGCCACCCTGTGCATCTGGCTTTACATGGGTACTAGGGAATGGAACCCAGGTCCTTAGGCTTTGCAGGCAAATATCCCAACCACTGAGTCATGTCTCCAGACCCCAAGGAGGACTTTCTGACTGAGTATGCACCATAAACAAAACCAAATCTAGTATTTAAGAACAATTAAGTTTCCAGGAAAGCTTGGAGTGGGCAGATGGAAAGACTGGGGTCTTGAGCTAATAAAGCAATAGTGTTTGGACTGCAGAAGACAGTTTGGGGGGGTGCAAAAAAGGGTCCACACTACAGAGAAACTGGTAGCCAACTGAACTGGAGGCAAGATGAGATGAAGACAGTTCAAACTGTGGAGCGTGACTGACAGGGAGAATGTCTGTGAAGACATTTTAAAAACAGAACTGTCCAGCATAGGGGTAGGACTGAAGTGGGCGGTGGTGAGCTCTATTTTGGAGTCTGACCCTGACAAGAGGCTAGATATTCCCCCAGAAAACACCAAAAGGGAAAACTGGTTCCCACATACACTGGCATGAGGTTGGGAAGGAGATGCAGACATCTTCAGCCTGAGTGGTGTGCCTCAAGAAAGAACCAACAAGATGTGGGGGACTGGGAGTATCCATAGAAAGGAAAAGATACAGGATTTGACTTTGTGCTTTGTGGAAGACATGGAAAACATTAGAACAACAGCCCCCACCCCACCCTCACACACACACAGTGTACCATGCCCAGGGGGGAACCTCCCAGTAAGGTCAGAAAGCCCAAAGACAATACTCTCAACAATGCTGAGTTCTCTCAAGTCCTACTACATCAGCAATATCTAAGAAAAATGTTCCTGTTTATCAAAAACATTAAAGTGCTTGCACATTCTTTACTTACTCATCTCAAAACATTCCAGTGAAGGAGAGTGGTAGTAAGTGTCCCCACTTCATAAGCATGTGGTCTAGAGGGGACCAGTGACTGACTTCCACTCCCGCACGCGCAGCAGTCATTACTGAGACCATCACTCTGTATACTGAGGCAGGGCCCCACTAACTCCCAGGACCGTGTCTTCTAACAAGTGGGAACCAAGCTTCAATGGAGCATTTAAATTCACATCAAGCCTTCCTTTTGAAACTTTCCATTGGCAGGCAGATCTTAAAACCAGGACTTTCAGAATTATGGCAAAGTCCCTCAGACTGAGAAACAATTTCAATGGCACTTTTATTTACATGGCTACTCCAAAACATATTTGATTTCTATTGTCTTAATAAGATCTTAGGAAACACAGGATTTGTGCTGGCTTAATTAAGTACAGGCTTAATGAATCTAACACTTCTTTTCAAATCTTGATAGCCTCAATTAAATTATTTGAATTTTCCCAACAGAGTTTAATAAGAGTCTTAGAAAAACTACATATAAGTGCATGTAAAATGTGTGGGTTTTACCAATTTCCAGACTGCTGCCCACTGTAATCAAACTAACAGTTCCACTTAGCTTTACATATTTCAAATTTGCTGTGCCAAGAAGTAATTCAGCTCTTTCAAAGCAAACCCAACATGTGATTTACTGCAATGGCTACAAAATATTCCTTTCACCAAGACGGCTGGAAAATATACAAGTATTCAGTGAAACTTCCTTTATTGCACGTTCCAAGGGGCTAATAAATGGAAACACAGTGCAGATATGACATGAACCAAGAATCTAAGAATAAATGCTATACAGGACTGAGAAAAATATTATAAGCATCTATCACTGCAGGACCCAGATTTACTATATACAATGCCTCTAATTCATGCTTCAGGGAGGTGGGTAAGGAATGGAAGGCATTCTTTTTAAGAAAGAATATTTAGATGGCACATGCATTCATGCCAGGGCAATTATTCAGATAGTCTGTAATTCAGAAAGCCACCTATTAATAAACATGACTCCAATGGTAGATTTCTCTTCCTATATTGTATTTATCAGTGCATTCTGACTAAATATTATCACACACACACATAAACAAAACTGTTAATTGCATTACCTAGACTTAGTTTACAAATAAAGATTTGCAGACTTTTTATTTTCTCCCCAGGGAAGAGTGCATCAATGACGCACGTTTTCCAAGAAGATCAATTAGCTATCTGTAAAATGTAATACATTAAGTTAAGGTTAGGTAATCATTCCAAAAGTAAGCCTTCTTTTCTCAAGACAAAGCCATCATGCCTGTGTATAACTTCAAGCTGGTTTTAAAAAAGGAAATCTGAGGAAAAACTAATTTGGCTTCCATCATCAGTCTTTAAGGGGCTGCTTCACCAGGTCTCATCTTCTAGAAGAAGAGAGTTATGGGGCTGGAGAGATGGCTCAGCGGTTAAGGCACTTGCCTCCAGTGCCTGGGACCCTAGGTTCAATTCCCCAGGACCCATGTGGGCCACAACCACAGGGTGGTGGCCCTGGTGCTCGCTCACTTGCTCGCGCTCGCTCTCTCTCTCTCTCTCTCTCTCTCTCTCTCTCTCTCTCTCTCTCTCTCTCTCTCTGCCTCTCTGCTTGAAAATGAATAAATAAAAAAACAGAAAAGAGTTATTTCTGTGCTGTTCAGCATAATGGACCACATGCTTAAATTATTCACCATGCATCAACTCTATGCAAATTTATTTAAATTTCACAATAACTTAATCTGCATACTGGGAATGCTGATCCCATGTTATGAGAACTCATAATCTCCAGGATATCTCACATTGCCACAAAGGATGCCAACGCACAGCTGCTGAAAGTAACTTCTGCAAAGTCACAAAAGCAAAAGCTGATAGGATTTGGACAGAGCAGGCAGCCTCTTCTCATGCACGGAGCTATAAATGACACCATCAATAGATGCCATGAGTGCATGCGTGTAGCCATGAGCACGCCACAGTACACATGTCCGAGTGTGGGTCCTTGCCTTCCACCTTGCTTCAGTCAGAGCCTCCTATTCCAGTCGTTCACTGCTGCACTGGCCAGGCTAGCTGGGAAGTTCTCCTGTCTGGATCCACCTCCCATATGACTGTATGACAGTATGCTGGCATACAGAAGCCACTGCAGAGATGCAAACTCAGGTACTGAGGCTGGAGCCACCTCCCCAGCCCCATACCATCTATTCCTACAGTTCTTGGAGAGTCCGTAAACTGCTTCTGAGTCAGCCATTCAGGCAGAGGAGTCCACCACCCCCACCCCCACCCAAGGGACATTTGGCAATGTCTGAAGACTTTATGGATTGCCACCACTTGGGGAGGGGGCCACTGGCCCCTCATGGGTAAGGAAGCTGTTCAGCATTCTACCACCTACAAGAGAGGTCCCCACACAGCAAAGACTAAGCCAGCCCAAATGTCAACAGTGGAAGCTGACGATACCGCTGTCCCTATGAATGACTCCACCACTCTCAGCTACTCTGCTCTACAAAGATGGTTTTGCAGCTCTAACTAGAAACTTCTAACTTCAAAAGGCAAGTTAGAACACGAGCTCAGGCCTCAGACCAACGCTGTACTGGGGGACTGCTGACAGGCAAACGGCTGCTGAACAGCACACAGACCAGGAAGCACTGGTAGTGCACCGCCCAGCAGGAGGAGAAGGCAAGATCAGCAGATAAGGTCCCCATCACCCAGAACTGCTGCAGCTGTCCCCTGCATAGGAGTTGTATATGCCCCCTCAATGTCCTGCCCTCTTTTATGGCCCACTCTGGGGTTTTCTAGTGAAAGCCTACAGATTTGGTTGGGGTGGGGGGGTCCTTCAGTACATGGATTAAAAATAACACGGAGCTAGTCAGAAGACATGAAAATATTAAATAACCTAAGGTGCTTTCCATCCTGGAAACTATGATTTCACAGGCCCTAAAAGGTTTCTGAATCAGATCTGGATCTTGAAAAGAGATCAGCAACTTAAAGAAACAGTCCTATGAGTAAATAAGCATCTAATGTAATCAACAAAAGACAATGTGTGCCGATAGATGTATATAGCTATACAGATCCAGCAGAGGAAAAGTCAGGGAAATGAAATTGTTACTTCCTAAAACAGTATCTGCATTGAAGATGCAGAATTTCTATTACTCACATTTGATATGACTGCAGATTTAAATATAATCGACAAAACTTACTAATTTTAACTGGAGACAATCTGTTCAAATGTTAACAGTGGTCATCTGTGAAGGCAGAAGGTTACAGCCTATTTCAATTACTTCTTTGTGCTCTTCTCTATTTTCCAAGTCCTCCAGTGAGACTTGTTACAAAGCTAACACATTACTACAAATCTACATCGCATTATTTTAGTCCTTGTGTACTAAATAAAACAAACTTGAATGAATGCACCAACTTCTCAGTCAATGAAAAGAATCAACAAAAGCAAACATGAACAGAGCATCATTAAGTTCCTGGCTCTTTTCTAAGAACTTTAAATATATTCATGCGTTTAAATCAAACCAAAAAGATGTGCTGGGTATAAGAGCCCTGGAATAAGTAACCCCAAATGCAACTGAGTGCTATTTCCCACTAAGGACTCACAGCTCCATTTCCATGGCTTGAACTGAAAGGGGCTAATGAAATGATCCTTTAAGGTCTTCTCAAGACTAAGATTTCACATGGAAAAAAAAAAAATTCTAGCCAAGTCAAATGTTTGTAAAAAAAGCCTCCAGAGTGGGAGGAGAGCTGCTTGTAATCTCAAAAACACATGTCTACTTTAAAAAAAAAAAAAAGATTAAAAAGGAATAGTGTCTCTCAGTTCCTCCCCTAAATATTTACACACACATTTCCTATTAATATTTTTAAAGGGTCTACATATGTTGGAATACCACCATGGACGGAAACAGTCCAACTGCAATAAAGTCTGTGCTCTTGTGGGTCAAGAACCAGGGACTGATTCTGACTGCCGCAAATGTTGCTATCACGTTTAAACAATAACCCTGCAAGTAAACAAAAACTTTCACGATCCATCTTACTCATGTGGGGGGGGGGGGATGTCATTCTGCTCCAGGTACAGATCACCTGGGTGATTAATTAGAGAGCTGGGGTATAGCTACACCCGGAAAGCTGAATGCAACCCTAACCATGCACAGGGGGGCAAGCTGCAGAGGGGGTGCGCGCAAGAAATCCCATCGCTCTCGGTCTTGGTAGAAATTGCAGCTGCGACACGAGGCGTCCCCACTAAGATCCGGGAGATGGAGGCCACGGACCCAGGCCCGCGGACGCGCGTGGATCGGGGAAGGCTGGTTGATTTCGTGTCTCTGGCCGCCCCGAGGGCCACGTTCCGCGGCCGGCTTCCCTCGCTGACACACCTGCTCCGAGGCGTGTGACACGGAGGGACGCCTGTCACTGTGCGCACGCACACGCGTGGGTCTGTCTCGGCCGCACGACACGAGCTCGGGGTGCAGATGGGCACACGGAGCTGGGGCACACGCGGACGCGGGGCCAGCGGGACGAGCCCACGGAGAGCCACAGCGGCCACCCACGCGGGGCCTGAGCCGCCGCCACCCGGCCCCCGTTCCCGTCCGTCCGTCCGTCCGTCCTCACGGGGACCGGCCAGCTCCCCGGAGCCCACGGCAGGGCCGCCCACCTCACCACACCCCGCCGCTTCTTACCTCGAGCCGCCGCGGCCGCGCCTCAACGAGCCCGGAGCCGCCGCCGACGACGACGACGACGCCGATCCGCCCGGCCCGGCGCCCGCCGCCGTGCCGCCGCCATCTTGGCTCCGGCCGGAAGTGACGTCGGGCGGCCCGACCCTGACTCCACCCCACCCCCCCCAGTCCGTCCAGGGTCGCCCTGAGGCTCGGGCCCCACGGCTCCAGGCCCCGCTCGCCCTGTCTGTCTGCGAGGTTCGCAGGCGTCCGTCGTCCTGTCCCTCCAGAACCGCTGGCACAGGGCGAGGCTGGGAGGCCAGGGAGGAAAAGGATCCAGGGGACACCCCCAAACTCGTGTTCTGAACGCTGGGTCCCCAGCTGATGGCCGCTTGGGAATCGGAACCTTGCTGGAGCTGGGTTGTTGTTGGGGGTCACAGCCAGCTGCCAGGTGTTGGGCAAACTCTCATGCTCTTGGACAAGATGATGTCCACCCTTCTGCTCATGCCATCCTTTTCCCTGCCATCCTGGAGCTTCCCCTGGAGTCGGTAAACCAAGATGGACCCTTGCTTTGGGTTGGATCCTTTGTGCCAGCAACGAGAAAGCTGGCCGCAGCCATTGAAGGTCATAAGTTCCTGTCTGATGAATAGGCACATGGTGACCCCCCTGCTTGGCTTCTGATCATTGGATCCTTGGAGCCTCAGACTCGAAGATGAAACTCCAAGAAAGGCAGGTGCACCCATGAAATGGTTCATCCCTGACCAAGGTGCCGTTTGCTGGCTGGGGCCTAGCTGGGCACCAGGGAGCTGTGGCTCAGAGCATAGTCTTGGCCTTGTCCTGAGGAACTAACGAAGTGTTTACAGACAAGTGAGCAAATAGATGATCTGGACCACTACGGTGACAGGGTGAGGTGTGTTGGAGAGGAACTGGACGTGGCTCTCAGACATCCAACGAGAGAACAGTCTAGAGCTGTGGAGAGATGCAAGCCTGGGAAGAAAGTTGACTATCACGTCTGGGTGGTATCCATAGCCATGAGCATTTCAAGATCAAGTTATCCTCTGAGAATGAAGTCAGGAAGAAATCTAAGTGGACGACTTGGGGAGATGGCATAGTTGTGGAATTAAAAAACTATATACCATCAACGTGGATCACTGGATAGTCTAATCGTAAAGTGTCGATGCTATATAGCTGATGACCTAATTAGTCCAAGTGAACAAGGGAAGATAGTCATGAGAGTCAATGTTATCATTTAGAAGGGGACAGGGTCAAGGAAGAGAGTTTGTGTTCCTGGAAGGTAACTGTATGCATATCATGGGACTACGAGGTCTTGTAAGATCTTGGAACCCTTTATCTAGAAGAATACCTCTCAACTTGATCCATGCATCAAAATCATCTGAGATGTTTATGAGGAAAAAGGGGTGGGGGAGACCCCACCATTCCATGCGTCCGTCACCAAAACTCTGACACAACAAGTTAAGATTTTCAAAGAAGTTAAATGCTCCCTGGCATTCGGTAGACTGTAAAGGAAAACAGTACTGTCAAGTTGTAAGTGACATGGTGAGCCAGATAGCATCAGTACTAAGAGAGGGTTGACAGAGTATGTGGTTGTCCTTTCTGTCCTTAATCTTTCGTGACAATGTATTTGTCTCCTGGGGCTACCGTTTTATATTTGATGGCTTCGAACAACAGAAATGGATTCACTTTCAAAGGTGGACACCAGAATTCTGAAACCAAGGTGTCAGCAGGGCCATACTCCCAGAGGCTCTAGGAGAGACTAGATCCTTCCCTCCTCTAGCTTCTGCTGGCTGCCAGCATGCTTTTGCCTTGGGACCTTGCCACTCCAGGCTTCAAGGTCAGCATCTCCCTTTTCCCTGCTCCTTCTTTCCATCACCTCCTCTGTAAATCAATTTCCCCCTGTCCTGCCTTATAAGAATACTTGTGATCACATTGAGGAGCCACCCAGATAAACCAGGACAACCTCCCCATTGCTTAGTCATGTGTAGAGAATATATATAAGACAACATTTGAGAAATCAAAGGATTTAGATATGATCATTACTTAACCTACTACTACCCCGAACACATCTTTGGTATTTCTTTTTACTAATATTTTGATTTATTTATTTGCAAGCAGAGAAAGATGGAGAGAGAATGGGTGTGCCAGGGCCTCCAGCCACTGCAAACGAACTCCACATGCATGCACCACTTTGTGCATCTGGCTTTACATGAGTACTGGGGAATCGAACTCAGGTCTTTAGGTTTTGTGGGAAGCCATAACCGATGAGCCATCTCTCCAGCCCCATCTTCGGTATTCCTAAGTCCCCACCCCTTTGATTAGCCATTGTGTATCTTTGATTTGTGTATTTCCCGTGAACATGTTTCAATAATTTAACCTGTGCTACTTTACAAGATGAATATGCATTTTTATATTTTATCGGTTTAATAAAAAAAATGCTTTCAAGAATACAGTATAATTCCATGAGTGGTTACTATCTGTGTGTGTAATGCGAAATATTACTCTTTCACATCTTTGAAATAGTGATTTGTTTTTGAAGAATGAGAGGAGGATCTTGAGACATTTTCCATCACATTTCATGGGTTGTTTCTTCGTGGATGGAAGCATAAAATGTCCTCTTTGTTAAAATCTACAACATGAATAAAACTCCACTCTAGACAGGTCATCTAGCCGAGCTATGGTCAGATTTGTGCCTTAACATGGAAATGCTATTACAGAGGGCATGATTTTCATTCATTGCAATATCCCAGGACTCAAAATAACATCCAAATAATATATATTTTGGGATAGGGTCATCTCCCTGGCTCTCTCAATGTGGTTGAATTAAAGCAATTATGTGTGGACCACACATTATGTATCTAAAAACCAGTATATGGTTGTAGTTAGAACCATGGGGATGCCTACAGCATTGCTTCTTACTTGTATACAAGCCAGTATGTATAACAATGTAAGATTCCTTATCTGAATTAATTGTGCTTGATTACCAGAAAAAAAAAAGCATTGCTTCTTAAGAAATGGTGAAATTTTATTGTGGAAGAGGGGATGGAAAGATTGTAACAGCCAAAGGAAGGGTATGAGTGCTTACAACACAAACTTCCGGGCACAAAATGGCCTTGATATTCATGACCTCAAGTGCAGTGCCTGATAATACCTAACACATAATGGGAGGAAAAGATGATGACACCGAAACAAAACAGAGACTAATGAGAGGGGGAAGAGAAATGGGGGAGGGTGGGGAGGAGAATCAAAATGGCTTATTGTCTATGGAAGCTATCAATAAAGAGTTTCTAAGAAAGAAATGTGAAATCTGTATTCTGGGTTGTGGGTAGAGATAAATGAATGAAGTTCAAAAATATAAACTCTGTGGCTGGAGAGATGGTTCAGTGGTTAAGGCGCTTGCTTGCAAGGCCTAAAGACCAGGGTTCAGCTCCCCAGTACCCACAAAAAAAAGAAAAACATAAAAAGGAGGGGGAACAGAACAAAAAGATAAAATAACCAATCCTATCAAAAATAACTTTATTCTCTCCTACAAGAACATGTGGATGGCGGATTCTAGATTTTTCTGTTGCACTTCTGTCACTTTTTTTTCAGAAGCAGCATATTAATAACTCAGTGAAGCACTCCAGCCTTTTTTACACAGATGTCCCTAAGTCACAGTGTTGACTCCTGGCTCAGCAGCTCCAGTGGAAGAAGCTAAAAGGCCAGTATGGTTTGTTCCTGAGAACACAAAGGGAAGAAAGTTCCATCTCTGCCTTCCTCCAAGGCAGAATTAATTCACTCAGACACCACCACGCCGGCATGAATAAAACATATAAGTTGGCAACAAAGACATAAAGTGAAATATTTTTCAGTGTGAAGCAGCTGCAGCAGGAGGGAACAGAAAATAAATCAGGTGCAGAAATACACAGGCTGCCCAAGGTGGTGACACTGGGTGGCAGGTCTGCTTCCTCAGATCAGAAGCTGTTTTATGGTACTTTAGGAGAGGTAACTGGAGACCGAATGGCCTGCCATACCCAGAGGTCATTGCTCATTCATCCCCGGCACAAGCCATCTGCTGTACAGGGACACCATAGAGCCCCATGTTCTAGAAAGGCATGGCTGATTTTCTCTCTCTTGTTTTTGGCTAGGATTCCCTTGTCAAGCTGTCTGCCCTGTATCCGTCATTTGCTTTTCTTTGAAAGCCAGTCTTTGAATGAAATCTTCCTTAGTTATATGACTTTCCCAGGGCTGCTGTAACCAAACACAGCATCACAAACATGCTTCAACACAATGCACGTGCCTCCTCTCACAGGTGCTGGTATGGTCTGGTCCTTCTGGGGGCTCTGAGGGAGAACCTGGCCCATGCCTCTCTAGCTTCTGCTTTTACCTTGGCACATCACTCCAACTGCCTCTGCCTTCACAGAGTCTCCTGAGGAATATCAGCCGCTGGATGAAGGCCGACCCTGGACCTGTATGACCTCATCTGCACAAATGCTACTCATGGGTACCCACGTGTGCGCACACAGAGAGATGCTGTTGAGAAGGCCACCATTCTGGTGTTCTGGAAGACTTGACTTTCAGGGGGGGGGGGTACTGTTCACTCTAGTACAGGAGTAGAGCACACAAGCATCGTTTCCCCTGATGATGGATCCCAGGGTAATGCCCAGCAACAATCTGCATACTGTCTGTCCTGTCACAGCATTAGTTCTGAATGTGCGTATCTTACACCCCAAATATAACCCCCTGGGAATAAAAGCTGTCATATAACATCTCCATTGCACATCACTGAGAGGCACAAGTCTTCCTCAACCAATACTGTTGGTTAATAAAACAGTGCACTGTTGTACAACTCTGGACTAGAAACTCATGAGTCACAGACAAGTGACAGCTCAGGCTGGGGTGTAGCTCAGTCGTGTGCCAGACCGTGGTTAGTCCCCAGCACTGGGATGGATTTATTTCAACTCTACTTTTCCTCCTCTTTAATCCAATTATACTTCTCACCCTGCCCAGAGGACGGAAGCTCTGCTATCTTCTTGAGCTTCTCGGGCTACCAGGAGAAATGTGAATTCCTTCCACAATTTCACAAGCAAGATCAGAATCTCTTGTCACAGAGGTCATTTCAATAACATAGGATAGCCATACAGGTATCACAGCCAAGGTCACACCAGTCAGTACCTGAGCATCAAAACCAGCCTGTGTGAGCCAGTTACGGTTCAGTGTAAAGCCATTATAATTAATCAGCTAGGTGATATTTTGCCCTTAAGAGGACATTTTGCAATGTCTAGAGACTCTGTGTCATCATCACGGGATGAAGGACAGTAGCCACCTCTAGTAAGTTTAGACCATGGAGGCAACTAGACATTCTATGGTGCATAGTATAAGCTGGCCCACAGCAAGGGGTTATGTGGCCCAAGATGCAAAAAAAAAAAAAAAAAAAAAAAAAAAAAAAACCCTCTCAAAACCTGCAGTTGATTTTTTTTTTCAAGGTTGGGTCTCACTCTAGCCCAGGCTGACCTGGAATTCAGTCTCAGGGTGGCCTTGAACTCACGGCGATCCTCCTACCTCTGCCTCCGGAGTGCTGGGATTAAAGGCGTACGCCACCACGCCGGCTTGCAGTTAATTATTTTGTATTTAATTTCTAGTCTCATCTTTAGACATGTTATGCTCAATTGGAATATGGAAAGCAGGCTCATAAAAAAAAAATCAATGTTGTAGCCACTGGTAAATTGTCCTATCCTCACGCAAACAACCCTAATTAAACTTAGTGGTCCCCAAAGAGAGACAGAGAGAGAAAGAGATTTCAAAGAAGAAAGTGACTAGTTGAGAAGAAGAGTGGAAGGGACCAGAGGAAGTGATGAGAAATGTGACAAAATACATTATATACAAGTATAAACTTGGCAAAAAATAATTTGAAAAGAATATTTCTTTCTTTTTCTATTATTTTCCTCACTTCAAGAACTTTTGTAGACTTTCTGTGCTTAAATTGGCCCCTCTGTAAAACTGTTATATCATAACTATATTGTTTTTTCTATAATTGTACATGTGCGTGTGTGTTTTTTAAAATATTTTATTTATTCATTTTCAAGCAGAGAGATACAGAGAGAGAGAGAGAGCACCAGGGCCACCACCTTGTGGGTCTGGCTTATGTGGGTACTGGGGAACTGAACCCAGGGCCTTAGGCACTGGAGGCAAGTGCCTTAACCGCTGAGCCATCTCTCCAGCCCTATCATAACTATATTGTTTGCTTACGTGCTATATAAATATTTGTGCCTTATAAACTCTAGAATAAGCTGAGCTTGTATATTAGATGCTAAAAAGCTTTTAGGGGAAAACTGGTGGTGGTTAAAGGTGTGATTCAGTAACAGAGTGCTTGATTATCAAGTGTTAAGCCCTGGATTTAATTCCCAGAACAGGAAAAAAATAACATGACGATATTTGTTTATAATCTTAGCTGCTAGGAAGGTGAAGAGAATCTCTTGAACCCAGGAGTTCAAGGCCAGCATGAGCAACACTGATAGACTCTTACTTGGAAAAAAAAAATTGTCTTTGATCTTACTACCCTACATGCCCAATCTCATCTGATCTTGGAAGCTAGTTGGGGAAGCTAAGACTGGTTGGTATCAGATGGGAGAGACCACCTAAGAATACTGGTACTGCACACTATAAAAAATTGTAGTGAAATTCACACAATGTAACCTTCGCTGTCTAAACCATGTTTAAGCATAGAGCTCAGTGACTTTCAGTATATTGGAGTTGTTGGGTAACCATCAGTCATCCAACTGCAGAACTTTCTATCTTACAACATTGAAACCTCTGTGTCCATTAAACCACAGTTAGCCAGTCCCTCCTCCAGGCCCTGGAGACCACCACCCTGCTTTCTGCCTATGGGATCTCCCTGTTCTAGGTTTCCCACAAATAAGTAGAATTGTACAGTATCTGTCTCTTTGAGACTGTCTTACTTCACTGAGTATCTGTCTCCAAGGTTTAGCCATGTTGTAGTATGTCAGAATTCATTCCATTTTTGAGCTGGATCATGGTCTATTGTATATACATACTAATTTTGGGGGTTGTTTTTGAGGGAGGGTCTCACTCTAGCCCAGGCTGACCTGGAACTCACTCTGTAGTCCCAGGCTGGCCTCAAGCTCATGGCAATTTTCCTACCTCAGCCTCCTGAGCTCTGGGATTAAAAGCATATGCCACCACACCTGGCCTGTATGTATTATGTTTTCTTTACCCATTTCTGTCTGTGAACACTCAAGTTCCTATAAAACTTTTGGCTATTGAGAATAAATTCTGTTTTATATATATATATATATATATATATATATATATATATATATATATATATATATATATATATATATTATGTAGGCTCTCACTCTAGCCACAGCTGACCTGGCATTCATTAGTAGTCCCAGGCTAGCCTCAAACTCACAGAGATCCACCTACCTTAGCCTCCCTAGTGCTGGGAGTAAAGGGGTGTGCCACCACACCCAGCTACTTTGCCTCACAGTTTTAGAGGTTTCAGTTCATCTGGGCAGGGAAGGGCTGGCTGAATGGAGCAGCTCACATCATGGTTGCCAGGAAACAGAGAGAGAATGATTGCATTGTGGGCATCCTCCTCCTTCCCTGTTATTCTCTCTGAGCCAAGCCCTTACTCCCAAAGTGATCTAATGGATGGTGCTGCCCACATTCTGAGTGATTCTTACCCATTTGTTAATCCTATCAGGGAAATCGCCTCTCAGACATACCCAGAACTGTGCTTTACCCATCTAGCTACTTCTCAACCCAATTAAGTTGACAATCAAGATTAATTCATAATCACAGTGATGCTGAATATCTTTTCATGTGCTTATTGACTATGTGAATATCTTCTTTAAACAAACGTCTATTCAAATCCCTTGCCCATGTTAATTGACCTGTTTGTTGCTGCTATTGAATTGTGAGTTTCTTTATATATTCTGGATAGCAACACCCTTAATCAGATACATAACTTGCCAATATTTTCTCCCATTCCACAGGAGGTTTATTCACTCTGGTGATTGTGGCCTTTGATGTACAGATCAGTTTCAGTGCAGTGTCTATTTGTTCTTTGTTGCCTGTGATTTTTGGTGGTGTGACCAAGAAATCGTTGCTAAATCCAATGCCATGAAGTTGTTAAGCACTCTGTAAACTACAAATGCATCTTGAGTTGACCTTTGTATATGGAGTAAGGCAAGATTTCAACTTCATTCTTTTTTGTTTGTTTGTTTGTTTTTGAGGTAGGGTCTCGCTCTAGTCCAGGCTGACCTGGAATTCACTACATAGTCTCAGGGTGGCCTTGAACTCACGGCAATCCTCCTACCTCTGCCTCCCAAGTGCTGGGATTAAAGACGTGCACCACCATGCCTGGCCTCAACTTCATTCTTTAGAGTGAGTTTCCCCAACTATTTGTTCAAAAGAGAGTCTTTACTCATTGAATGACTTTGTTAATCTTGTTGAAAATCATTTAACTTGATCGTAGAAAGAAAGGCTTGCTTCCTGACTAATAAACAGTTTTTTCTTTTTTTTGAGAATTCAGTAAACTTTATTTAAATTGAAAAACATTTCTTGAAACTGTTTATAGTCAAGACCCTCTTGTTATAAAAACCACCAAGAATATTTTTAAGACAGTAATATGTTATCAAGACTAGTTGACAAACTGTAGAGAATGGAAAGAAAAAGAAGTTTATTTACAGAAAATATTATCTACATATATACCCAAAAGGCACAAATTTAGTGACAAAAAGACAATAAGCTGTTTTTTAACGTGTATTGCTGTTTCAGCCTTTGACACATTTTTCGTATTAAGTTGTTATTATGAGAACTTATTGCCAGAAAAACTTCAGTGTTTTAGTGTTAAGGTGGTGTGCCCGCCAAGAACCGACGTTCTCCCTCTTGGAGTGGGTGAACTGTGATTGATAACATTGTGCTTGCTGGGCTGTGATGCCAGGTAGAATGTGTGCAAAGCTCCAGCTCCAAATGAATAAATGCATAATGAATGAATGAAACCGTGATTATGGGAGAACAGGTTGACAAATGCAAAAATTAAGTCATTGGTCAAAAGAGGAGTGTCACTCTGTTTATTCCAAAGCTACATCATGTCTCCAAAAATCTACTCCTGAGAGTATGTGAGACGAGATCTCAAAGGACTGCTTGGCCAGTCCAAAGACACAGCACACCGATCCACTAACTGAATAAACCCTCTCATCATCAGAACAATGTGCTTCACTTCCTGGAACTCTAAAAATACCCGCTGCTCAGGACCCATGGGGAGGAAAGTGGGACTTTGTCCCTTTCTACACTCAAGGCCTTCCAGGACAGAAGAGGGACTTTGCCCCTTTCGGGGTGTCTCATGATTCCATGCAGAAGGGCACCACAGGGGAGGGTTTGACATTCCTAACGCTCTCTTGACGTATTCTACTCCAAGAGAAATGTCAAAAAAATTTACTAGCAAGACTGACGCCTCATTTGCATCCTCTCAGCCAGTCAGGAGGATGATTGCTTTCCCAGAGACTGAGCTGAGGGGAGGAAGCAGCACCCTGGGCCATGATTGTCAAACTTCCTTCTCCTGACATGATTAAAATTAGCAATAGGCAGTCTTGCCAACTGGTTTTTTATTCACCATGGGACATCATAAACCACAGTTCCTCAACTGCTTTTTATAAGCAACTGTGATGAAATATTATGACTATAGCTATAAAAGAGCAAATAAAGATTTTTGTGGAAAATTAATATTTGAATGTAAGATACATAAACGGTGTTCAAATGTAAATTTGGTTCCTTAATATCTTCTTTTTTTCTTGTTAATATTTTTAATTATTTACTTGTGAGAAGGAGGGAAGGAGAAAGGGAGAGAACAAAAAAGAAATGGGCACACCAGGGCCTTTTGCTGCCCAAACTGGTAGCTAACGCATATGGCACTTTGTGTATCTGGCTTTCTGTGGGTGGTAGTGGGGAATCGAATCCAACCGACAGGCTTTGTTACAGCCAAGCACCTGTAACAGGTAAGCCATTTCCCAAGTTCCCTGTGTATCTTCTTTTTATTTTTATTTTTTTTTAATTTTTGAGGGTTTTTTAGGGGGTTGTTTTGGTGTAGGGTCAGCTCTAGTCTAGGCTGACCTAGCATTCACTCTGTAGTCCCAGGCTGGCCTTGAACTCACAGCAAACATCTACCTCTGCCTCCTGAGTGCTGACATTAAAAGCATATGCCACAATGCCTGGCTTCCTTGTATATCTTCTTAAAATATTTGTTTAGCCTTAAACATAATTTTTGGTATTTTGTTTTTTGCTCTTAAACATTTGTGGTTTAAGAATTTATACAACTTTAATTGTGTATCTTAACATTTCTGGGCCTGATTTATATTCTAGTTGTAAAATTAAGAGGCTAAATTAAACCCTTAAGATCCCTTCTAGTTGTAAAAATCTATGGGTTTGGATGCACTTATATAAATTACTCCAGGACAGTTTCATAACTGAACACTAAAACCAGCAATATTTGGTGAGAGTTATTTTGAGTTAGAAATAGTTTATGTGGGGTTGGGGGAAAGATTAAGTGGTTTAAGGCGCTTGCTTACAAAGCCTTATGTCCTGGGTTCAATTCCCCAGTATCCACATAAAGCCAGATTCACAAAGTGGTGCATACATCTCAAGTTTGTTTGCAATGACAGGAAGCCCTGTAACACCCATTTTCTCTCTCTCTCTCTCCCTCATGAATAAATAAATATTTTTAAAATCTATAAATATATCATCATATGTTTATGAATGTATTCTACAACACACATAATAAAGACATATAAAGTCTCATATGAAATAAGAAAATATATTTATCTAATATAAAATCTATATAAAAAGTCACTATTCTGACCAGGTATGGTAGTACACACCTATAATCCCAGCACTTGGGAGGTTAAGGTAGGAGAACCACTACAAGTTCAAGGCCAGCCTGGGCTACATAGTGAATTTGAGACCAGTCATGGCAACATAGCAAGACCTTGTCTCGAAAAAAAAAAGTCAAATAAATAAAAGAAAATATTAAAGGACTGGCAGGAAGCCAACGTAGAAGGATCTCAATGAGTTCAAGGTCAGCGTGAGACTACATAGTGAATTCCAGATCAGCCTGGGCTACAGTGAGACTGTACCTTAACCCCACCCCTAAACATTAAAGGGGGCTGGAGAGATGGCTTATCCATTAAAGGTGCTTGCTTGCAAAACCTGTCATTATGGGTTCAATTCCCCAGTACCTACATAAAGCCAGATGCACAAAGTGGCACATGCATCTGGAATTCATGTGCAGTGGCAAGAGACCCTAGTGCACATCCTCTCTCTCTCTCTCTCTCTCTCTCTCTCTCTCTCTCTCTCTCTCTCTCTCTCTCTCTCTTTCATTCCCCCTCTCTCAAAGAACTATTTTTAAGAAAAAGTCACCAGTATCATTTATGTGTGTATGTATATGTGGTGTGCGTGTGTGTGTCTATGTGTGCTTAAGTGTGTGTATGAGTGCACGTGTGTGCACATGTATATGGAGGCCAGAGATGGACCCCTTTCTTGATCACTCTCTTGTCTGGTTGAACCCAGAGCTTGGGGGTTCAGCTATGCTAACTGGTCACCTTGCCCCAGGGATTTCCTGTCTCTACCACCAGAGGATGCGGCTTACAGCTGGGCCACCATACCTGCCCAGCATTTATGTGGGTGCTGGGGAGCTGAATTCAGGTCCAACTGTTTGCAGTGGAAACACATTATCTACTGAGCCATTGTCCTAACATATAAGCACTATATATTCTTTCCCAGTGTCAAAAGGTTCCTGAATAATAGAATAGAAATTGACTTGAAAACAGGAAGAAACATCTCCTTGAGGTCTGTGATCTATATTTAACAAGGGGCTACAATTCTAACCTCTAACCACGAGAGTGGTATGCTGGAGACTCATTAACATCATGGTGCTGATGTCACCTGCCCAGCGTCACTGAATCTTTTCTGTCAAGACTTCTGAGATAAGTGTGTGAAGAGTCAGCAATGGATTCACCTGTCTCTCTAGTTCAGCTCACTCCTCAAATAATATATAACAATATTATGGAACAATAACACAAACACGTCTTGCAAATAAATAGGTAAAGAGGGTCTGGGAAGATGGCTCAGCAGTTAAATGAGCTTGCCTGCAAGCCTGCTTTCCTGTCCCGGCTTCAATTCCCAAGCCACCCACATAACAGGTCACAAGAAAGGGCACAAACATGTATCTGTTAGCAGAAGCCAAGAGGTCCTGGCATGCCTGTGGACACACATCCACGGGCACGCATGCAAGTAATAAATAAATACAGTTCTTAAAAAATATGTAAAGAAAGCAAGGAAGAGAGGGAAAACTGAATGAGCTCAGTGGGAATTTCCACGCACCAAGCAGACTGAGTGTCCCGCACGTGCCCAAGTGAGGGCTAACAGTCAAGTGTGCACCAGCACTCGGAGGCAGAGGTAGGAGGATTGCCGTTCAAGGCCACCCTGAGACTACACAGTGACTTCCAGGTCAGCCTGGGCTAGAGTGAGACCCTACCTCGAAAAAAAAAAAGAAAAGAAAACATCAGATAAATATATATACAAGCCGGGCGTGGTGGCGCACGTCTTTAAACCCAGCACTCAGGAGGCAGAGAGAGGTAGGAGGATCGCTGTGAGTTCAAGGCCACCCTGCCACTACATAGTGAATTCCAGGTCAGCCTGGACTAGAGCGAGACCCTACCTCGAAAAACCAAAAAAAAAAAAAAAAATATATATATATATATATATATATATATATATATATATATACTGATTTTATTACTTATGTATTATATTTGTTGTAGTCAGCCTTCTCCTTGCTACAACAAAGAACCCAGAAAAAGTAGCTTGTGGAGGAATGGGTTAATTATGGCTTACAGACTTGAGGAGAAGCTCCATTATGGCAGGGAAAACGACAGCATGAACAGAGGGTGGACATCACCTCCACCACAGCACTGCAAACAGCACCAGGAAGGTGTGCCAAACACTGGCAAGGGGAAACTGGCTTATAACCCCATAAGCCCGCCTCCAACAAGATTCCAATTCCCAAACTGCCATCAGCTAGGGATCAAGCATTCAGAACACATATATTTGTGGGGACACCTGGATCAAACCATCACAATATTATATTCTATACAACTTGCTAAATATTTATTTTTTAAAACTTTTTTTTATTTGTGTGTAAGCATGTACAACAGCCCGTGTGTGGAGATCAGAGGACAACTGCAAGGTGTTTATGCTCCTCCTTCTTTGAGACAGGGCCTCTCGTTGCTGCAAATGAACTGCCAGACTACAGAGGCACATCAGTCGGACTAACTGAGCTGTGAGCTGTACATTCTCCTGCTTTCTTCCATGGTCACAGGCATGGCTGGGATCACAGATGCATGAGTCACTTTGCATCCAGATTTATGTAGGTGCTTGAGGAATTGAACTCAGGCTGGCATGCTTTACAAGTGAGAGCCTTTAACCACTCACTAACTCATATTCCCAGCCCCAAAGTATATGATTTTTAAATGAGTGTGGTGCTGCCATCAAAACACATAGAGGGGCTAGGGAGATGGCTCAGAGGTTAAAGGCACTTCTGGCAAAGCCTGCTGGCCCACGTGAAGCCACATACGTAAAGTAGTGCATGCATCTGCATTTCATTTGCAGAGGCAATAGGTCCTAATAAACCCAGGTTGTTTCTCTTTCTTCCCCTACCGCACTCTCTTCCAAAGAAATAAAAAAATGTATATATTTTTAAAATACATAGAGACCAATGGAGTCTAGTGGAGTGCTGGAGTCTTATGGTGACTCGACGTCCAGAAACAACCCATGCATGTATGATCAGTTGATTGAAAAACTTTTTTCATCTATTTGTGTGTGTGTGTGTGTGTGTGTGTGTGTGAGAGAGAGAGAGAGAGAGAGAGAGTATAGGTGCACCACAGCCTCCTGCCTCTGCAAACAAACTCCAGACACATGCACCCTTTTGTGTGAATGGCTTTACATAGCTACTGGGGAATCAAACCCAGGCTGTCGGGCTTTCCAAACAAATGTCTTTAACCACAGAACCATCTCTCCAGTTCTGGTCAACTGAGTTTTGACAAGGGTGTCAAAACAATTCAACAAGGGAAAAATAGTCTGTTTAGTAAAGGTGCAAAAGACACATACCAGAGAGATGGTAGATCCCAGCCTCTCACACTTCTATCACACGGGCACAAAGTGGATCTGATATCTACATGTAAGAATTACAAGTATAAGTTTATAGAAGAAAATACAGGAGTGTGTTATTATGACCTTGGATAGGCAGCAGACTTTCTGATGAGAAAAAAAAGTGTGATGGTTAGGTTTTGTTGTCAACTTGATCTTTTTAATTATCTTGGGTGGGTCTCTGAGGCTGCTCACAGGAAGGCAGCCTCTCAGTAGGGAGTAGGGTGTAAGGAAGCTAAGGGAAGTTAGAAATGAACGACCCTTCCTGGAAGGGCAGTGCAGGAAGGAAATTCCAGAGAGCCAACAAGTCTGGGATAGGATTGCAAGATCCGACCCTAAGGCTATATATAACAGGGAAAGAAATATTTATATATATATAAATATATAAATAAATATATATATAAATATAAATATAATATAATATAATATATAAATATATAATATAATATATAATATAATATATATAAATATATAAGGCTATATATAAAAGGGAAAGAAATCTATTTGTGTGTTGTTAGTGATGGCCTCTCTCTCTCTCTCTCTCTCTCTCTCTCTCTCTCTCTCCTCGGATCTGTGAAAGGGGGAAGCCTCTTTCACTATTTTGGAACTTCCCCTGGATCTGTAGCTTCAATAAATCATTTCCTTCCATAACTGTACCTGGTTTGGAGGTTCATCCCAGCAGCGTGTGGCTGACTGCGACAAAATTCAAAGGGGAAAAGATATCGTGGGCCACATCTAATACAAAACCTTCTTGGGCTGGAGACAAGGCTCGGTGGTTAAAGGCATTTGCTGCAAAGCCTAATGACTGACTTTGCTTCCCCAGTACCCACTTAAAGCCAGAGGCACAAAGTGGCCCATGCATCTGGAGTTCGTCTGCAGCGGCTGGAGGCTCTGGTGCACCCGTAAATAGATAAAAATTATTTTTTTAAAAAGGCAGAAAGTAACAAGTGCTGGTCTGGATGTGAAATAGCTGGATGCACACTGTTGATGAGAATATGAAATGGTGTGACTGCTTTGGAAAATGATCTGGCAATTTCCCTGTGAGTTACACACACAGTTACCATGTGTTGCGGTCATCATTCTAGTTGCTGCGCAGAAGAACCCAAACAAAAGCGGCTTGTGGAGGAAAGGGTTTATTTGGCTTACGGACTCGAGGGGAGACTCCATCCTGGCAGGGAAAACGATGGCATGAGCAGAGGGCTGGACATCACCTCTGCCACAGCACTGCAAACAGGGGCAGGAAGGTGTGCCAAACTCTGGCAAGGGGAAGCTGGCTTATAACCCCCATAAGCCCGCCCCCAACAACACAGCTTCATCGAGGTTGTAAAAACCAAACTGCCATCAGCTGAGGATCCATCTATCAGAACACATTCAATTGTTTGTGGGGGACACCTGTATCAAACCATGACACCATGTGACCCAGCAGTCCACTCCTACATATACATCCAAGAATACAGAAAACATATGTCCATATTAAAAATCTTATACACTGATCCCCGGGGCAGATGGCCTACATCCTGTATCCACACAACAGAATGACTATCAGCTCTGAACCATGCTTCCGTGAGAATGAGCCTTGCATACGTGAGCCTAGGTGGAAGAAGGCAGGCACAGAAAGTGACAGATTGCACGATTCACTTATATGAAACAACCCTAATGGGCAAATCTACGGAGACAGAAAGTGGATTACTGGTTGCAAAGCTGAGGGGGCGGGGAGAACAGTGGTAGACTGTGAACGACTGTAGGGTTTCTCTTTGGATGGATGAAATGACCTGACTGCCCAACTCTGATGTGCCAAAAATCACTGAATTGCCTACTTTCAAAGAGCAAATTTGTGGCATGAAAACCATACCGTAATTTACACAATTATAAAGACAGTCAAATCCCTGCCACTGCATTCTGCACTGTGAGCATGCCATGAGATGCTCACAGCCACCCTTGGGAGAGGGCCTGAGGAATAGGGATATGGGAGATGGATCATGTCAAGGTTAACACAAGCTGTGGCCTTGGAGCAACTATTTAAAACAAGAAAGAAAAGGAAAGGAAAGGGCTGGAGAGATGGCTCAGCGGTTAAGGCACTTGCCTCCAGTGCCTAAGGCCCAGGTTCAACTCCCCAGGACCCACATAAGCCAGACCCACA
>PVHP010001709.1:26090-101786 GCA_004024765.1 Zapus hudsonius | reverse complement strand
AAATGAATGTGTTCTGATAGATCGATCCTCAGCTGATGGCAGTTTGGGTTTTACAACCTCGATGAAGCTGTGTTGTTGGGGGCAGGCTTATGGGGGTTATAAGCCAGCTTCCCCTTGCCAGTGTTTGGCACACCTTCCTGCCGCTGTTTGCAGTGCTGTGGCAGAGGTGATGTCCAGCCCTCTGCTCATGCCATCGTTTACCCTGCCAGGATGGAGTCTCCCCTTGATTCCGTAAGCCAAATAAACCCATTCCTCCAAACAAAACAAAAGCCGCTTTTGTTTGGGTTCTTCCTGCGCAGCAACTAGAAAGCTGACCGCAACACAAGCACGCCTTGATTTACACATACACCCACATACAAAAAAACCCATGCATATATATACATGCACACCAAACATGAAGCAAGAGAGAGAGGAACAAGGGAAAACACAGATTCCCTTTAGAAAATGTTACTACTCTCATCACTGGGAAAACTTAAGGGAGAACAACTTAAGGGAGGAAAGATTTATTTTGGCTCTGTTTGGGGTTTTAGTCCATCATGGCAAAGAAGGCATGGGAAAGCAGTTCATATCATGGCAGCCAGGCAGAGAAGCAAATATAAGAAAGGGCCAGGGTAAGATATAGTGCCAAGAGGCATGATCCTGATGAATAACTTCTTCCAACTAGGTCCCACACCTCCACCTTTCACCTTCTCCATAATGCTATCTTATACTAGGAATCTGTGGAGGTTTTGATATAAATTGTCTCCCAATAGGCTGGATGTGGTGGCACATGCCCTGAATCCCAGTACTCAGGAGGCTGAGGATGTCCATGAGGGAATCATAATGATTTATGGTCTATAATTAAGGAAGTTACCAATAAAAAGTTTTAAAAAATTAAAAAGATTAAAATATTTCCCCCTTGGAAAATGGGCTATGGAACTGAATAGAGAGTTCTCAAAGAAGAAATACAAATGGGCTATAAACATCTAAAAACAAGGTCTACATCCTTAGCAATAAGGGAAATGCAAATCGAAACTGCTTTGAGATTCCATCTCACTCCTGTCTGAATGGCTACCATCAAGAAAACAAATGACAATAAATGCTGGAGAGGATATGGAAAAAGAGGAAGAGGAACCCTTCTACACTGTTGGTGAGAATGTCAGCCGGTACAGCCATTGTGGAAAGCAGTGTGGAGGTTCCTGAGGCAGGTGAAAATAGATTTACCATATGACCCAGCTATACCACTCCTTGGCATATGTCCTAACGACTCTAGTCACTACCCTAGGGATACCTGCTCATCCATGTTTATTGCAGCTGTATTTACAAGTGCTAGGAAATGGAACCAGCCTAGATGTCCCTCAACTGATGAATGGATAATGAAGATGTGGTACATTTATACAATGGTTATATAAATCTATTCAGCAGTAAACAAAAATGAAATTTGCAGGGAAATAGATGGATCTGGAAAGGATTGTACTAACTGAGAGAGCCCAGGTCCAGAAAGCAAAACACCACATGTTCTCTCTCATATGTGGATCCCACCTACAAACGTTTAGATTTGTATGTGAGTTGGAGTAAAAGTCAGTAGTAGAGGTAAGATGGTAAGTCACTTTTGCTAAAGATTTCCACAAACTTGAGCTGCAGATCACTGAGAAATCAAGCTGGAGCTGAGCTGGAACCTTTCTCCCTGGTTACCAGCTGACAGTAAGCTGGAAAAATCTATGGCTGCATGCAGCCCTATGGGAGAGAGAAATCATCAGTGGTGGGGAACAGCAGTGAATCTTGTAAGGTTTAAGATTGGCTACCCAGGCCAAAAGTGTCTAATGGGGCAATAGTAGCACACCAGATATTGGGGAAACCAACTGCTATCTAATTGGACAGGAGGCCTGCTCTACAGGAAAGAATACATGCCTCGTACTGAAGACCTAGTCAAAAGCCTATGGTCAGAGAGGTCATGAGCCCTAGGAGAGTAATGCCTGCTATTGCCAGGCTAAATGTATATATTATACCCACCAAATTGCTTTGTAAGCACTTTTTAAAATGTGTATACCCACATGATAATGCTACTCTCACTTTTCGTTAGAGAAGCTTCTCTTTTCAGATGGCAGTGACCATTGGAATGACTCAAAAGACACCATAGTGCTGAGAAGTAGTGACAGTGGAGTGTTCAGTACTGAGACATCACTATCACACCTTCCAAGGCTCAGGAAGAGATGGCAGAAAGAATGTAAGAGCCAATGGAAGGGTAGGACTGTTTACAGTCAATCTCCCAGGCACAAAATGGCCTTGATATTCTTGAACTCACAGTGCCTGATACTATCTGCACAGGACCTTCATAACCGGAGGAAAAGATGATGACATTGAAACTAAAATAGACTAATTGAGGGAGGGACGGGATAGGATGGAGGGTGGATTTGAGAGGGGGAAATTGAGGGTAGGAGGAAATTATCATGGTTTATTTTCTATAATTATGGAAATTGCCAATAAAAAGTTTTTAAAAATTCCCTCTTGGGGCTGGAGAAATGGCCCAGCAGTTAAGACACTTTCCTTCAATGCCTAACAACCTGGGTTTGATTCCCTGACACCCACATAAAGCCAGACACACAAAGTGGCACATAAATCTGGAGTTCCTTTGCAGCAGCTGGAGGCACTGGTGGGCCAATTCTCTCTCTGACTGTCTCTGCATGAAAATAAATAAATAAATAAATAAATAAATAAATAAATAAATCCAGGCATGCCTGGAAAACCAAACTCTCTCTCTCTCTCTCTCTCTCTCTCTCTCTCTCTCTCTATATATATATATATATATATATATATATATATATATATATATATATATATATATATATAAAACCTCCCATAGGTTAATGTCATTGGAGACTTGGTCCCCAGCTAGTGGCACTGTATTGGGAGGTTGTGGAACCTTTAGAAATTGGGACCTACCTAGAGGAAATGGATCTCTGGGGGCCAGACTTGGAGGTTTATCACCAAGTCTCTGCTTTCTGCTCCATGGGAATGTGAGTAAGCAGCCTCATTCTTCTATCACTATAGCCTGACAATTAAGATTAACCACCACTGAGAGTTTGAACAAACTCATTTTTCTGAAAACTGGTTTTTATAGGAAGAGAATTTATAGGAAGAGAATCAAAACAACCATTAAGCTTGCCTTTCCTATAGTTAATAATCATGACTAGCTGTCAATGTTACAAAGTAAAGAAACAAAAAGACGGTCTGGAAAGATTGCCCAGTGGTTAAGGTGCTTGCCTGCAAAGTTTAATGGCCTGGGTTCAATTCCCCAGTACCCTCATAAAACCAGATGCACAAAGTGGTCCAAGCATCTGGAGTTTGTTCGCAGTGGTTGGAGGACCTGATGTCCCTGTTCTATCTGTCTCTCTGTTTGAAAATAAATAAATAAAAATATTTTTTACAAAGAAACAACCACCATGCATGAGATCTTGATTTTTAGAAAGATATGACTTGCAGATAATTTAATCTATCATTAATAGAGCAGTCATGAAACCTATTAGAAGCAGGCTAATGTGGACATTCGTCTGTTGCACATTATTTTACCAAGCACTAGATCACAAGCACACCATTACTGTCCTTCATGGTGATGATTTGGTTTAGCATCTGACAACTGTTACACAATCCATCCTCAAGGATTCTCTGAGATAACCACTGTTCCTCCTGTATAGGTCAAGTAAGGAAATCGAGGCCTGGGAAACTGACCCAGGCTGTACAGAAGGCCAGTGGGGAAGGCATAGTGTGACTATGAACCTGTCTGACTCCAAAGTCTATCATAAAAAGATGATAGATCATGCATCCTAGGCTGGACTCCAGTTCCCTGTGTAGCAGTGGATACTATTCATCTCCTGATTCTCCTGCCTCCATCTCCAAAGTGCTGGGATTAGAGGTGTGTGTCACTATCCCCAGATCTCCAAAGGCCTATACTCTTTCCAAAACAGAATGCAGACTTAATGTCTACTTAAAAGAATGAATGAGAAACTGGTCAATTGTTAAATCTCCAGCAGGAAGCTCACAATCAGAACAGGTTTTGTTGTGTTGCCTAATATATCCAACGCTGGCTAAATCTCTCTATCTAAATAATATTATGATTTTCTCATGGGATTGGAGGCATACAAAAGTCAAAGGAATTTTTAAGGGCACACAGAAAGTAAAAGAGCTCTGATTCAGTTTCTTCTTCCTCTAATCAACACTGCAAAAAGCAGATGAAGTTTCAGTTAGTCTGCATTCTTCCAGGAAAGCTGAGCCATTAATTTGGTTCAAAGCTCCAGTATCAAATATATGAAAGAGAAACAAGTCCATTTTCTTCTAATATCTTTAACTGACTTGACCTGTAAACTACATTTGCTTCCAAATTTGTTCCAAACTCAGGACCATCACCTTAGTAGGATTGTGTGTGTGTGTGTGTGTGTGTGTGTGTGTGTGTGTGTGTGTGTGTGTATGTGTGTGTGTGTGCTTTCACGAGTTTTTTTATGGCAGGGTCTCACTCTAGCTGAGGCTGACCTGGAACTTACTCTGTACTCCCAGACTGAATTTGAATTCCTAGAAATCCTCCCACCTCAGCCTCCTGAGTGCTGAGATTAAAGGAGTGCTGCCACACACAGTGCATATATATTTTTAAATAGCTCCAAAGTGAAGTTTAAAAACAATTGATCTTGTGGAAAAGAAACTATTAGCTTTTCTTTATTTTTTGAGGTAGGGTCTCAGCCATCCTACTTAAGCCTCCTCCTGAGTGTTGGAATTAAAGGCATGTGCCATCACTCCCAGCCAAACTGTATTAGTTTTAACTTCCTATCAATTTGTTACAATTTGTCTCAGCTGAACACAATACTCATTTATCATCTCCTAGTTTGGGTGCAGAGAAACCTACCTGAGCTTAGCTGAATCCTCTGCCTGACTCACTCAGGAGGCTGTAAGGGAGGTGTCAGCTGCAGCCATGTCAGATCTTCAGCCACAAGATCTTTTTCCAAACTCAAGTCACATGGTTTTGAGCAGAATTTAGTTTCTCATTCATTCACTGATGGATAGGAGATTTTTGCTGGCTACTGGCCAGAGACCTCCCTGATATTCTTGCTACATGGACAGCTCACAGTAAGACACTGGCTTCCTTCAGAACCAGCAAGCAAGCAAGGAAGAATCCACAGTCTTTTTGTAGCCTACTTTAGATACCACACCCTCTCACTCTTGTATGCTGCTCATGAGGAGCCAGTTATGAGCTCCAGTCCTTGCTCAAGTAAAAGAAACCACAGTAGAGGTGGGGCTCCCAGAGCTGTAAACAAACAATTTAAAACATGGTGGCAATATATTTTCCAGCTCTGTCTAGTAACAGAGGCTGAATTCAAAGATAGCCAGTAGCAATCAACCTCAATACCTAGACCTTGCTTTCTTTTCTTGGGTCTTTTTTTTTTTTTTTTTTTGAGGCAAGGTCTTACTCTAAACCAGACTGACCTTGAACTCACAATGTAGTTGAAGTTTAGCTTTGTATTCCCCTTGCAGGTAGGCAGGATTTAAGGCGGGCATAGTAGCACACACCTTTAATACCAGCACTAGGGAGGCAGAGGTAGGAGGACTGCCATAAATTCAAGGCCAGCCTGGGCTAGAGGGAGACCCTACCTCGGAAAGATTTAGTGACTTGTCCTCTAAAACTAGATTATTGAAAGGTGCAAAAGTGCAACTTTACAGTGGCAAATCCAGCAAAAACAACTTGGTTAAATGACCAAGGTTAATATCACGTTACCATGTTATTATGAGTTTCTGATATGAGTCACATCTCACTGTGTAATATTTTCCTTATAGCCTATATAACCAGGTTAATTATAAAAAAATATCAGATAAGGTGACTGGAGAGATGGCTCAGTGAATAAAGGCACTTGCTTGCAAAGCCTGAAAAAAAAAAAAGCCTGATGGCCCAGGTTCAATTCCCCAACACCCACATAAAGCCAGATGCACAAAGTGGCTCATGCAGCTGAAGTTCGTTTGCAGTGGCAAGAGGCCCTGGTGTGCCCATTCTCTCTTTCTATGTTTGAAAATTAATAAACACATTTTAAAATTTGCTGGGTATGGTGGTCTACACCTTTAATCCCAGCACTTGGGAGGCAGAGGTTGGAGGATCACTATGAGTTCAAGGACAGCTTTAGAGTAGAGTGAGTTGCAGGTGAGCCTGGGCTAGAGTAAGACCCCACCTAAAAAAAACAAATATATTTCAAATAATCAAGTATATCATATATGTGTGTATCTATATCATCTATCTATCTATCTATCTATCATCCATCCATCCATCCTTCCATCCATCCATCTATATGATAGACTGGAGAAATGGCTCAGTAGAAAGGTGGCCTGGGTTCAATTTCCCAGTACCCACGTAAAGCCAGATGCACAAAGTGGCACATGTGTCCGGAATTTGTTTGCAGTGGCAGGAGGCCCTGGTGCACCCATACTCATTCTTTCTCTCTCTCTCTTTCTCTCTCTCTTAAATAAAATAATTAAAATACATATATCAAGCTGGGCATGCTTTTAATCCCAGCACTCGGGAGGCAGACATAGGAGAATTGCTGAGTTCGAGGCCACCCTGAGACACTTAGTGAATTCCAGGTCAGTCTGGGCTACAGTGAGACCCTACCTCAAAATACTATCTTCAGGCAAAAACAAAAACAAAACAAAACAAAAAAAAACCTTCAGGCAAATTCAAATCAAGGGACGTTTCACAGAATACCTGACAAGCTGCTTCAGAACTTTAATGGCCCTGTCAAGGTCATGAAAAATAATGTAAGACTAAGAAACAGCCACAGATCAGAGTAGCGTTAGGAGGAACAGTGACTATATTCGATGCGGCATTGTTTTATTAGGAAAACCTGAATAAAGCCAGTAGGTTTGCTGACAGTAGTGCACCAATGCCAGCTGTGTAGTTTTGGAAATGTACCCTGGTAGTGTAAGATGCATTATGGGAAACTGGAATAAGTGTACACAGGAATTTACTCTTTGCAACTTTTCTGTGCATCTAAAATTATTCTGAAAGTTTTTTTTTAAAGTAACATATCCTGCTTAAAACTTTAAAAGTACGATGACTGGAGGACTTTCCCTTATATTTGCTTCTGGCATAACACATTTCAAATCTTCTTTCTTCATCACCAACCACAGTTTTGGCTCAAGTGCTGAGTAATGTTGACAGGCCGTTGGGGACACAGCTTGGTTAGGATAGTTCTGAGGCCATTTGACCATTGGGGGAACCATTAATAGTTTATGATCATATTTGATTGAATTCTTCACCCAGGTCCCCAAAATATCCAGGGCCACACCTGGGTGTGAATGAAAGTTCCTGCAAGCATCGACATCAATTCCAAACAAGGCTAATTACTGATTCTCCCATGATTGTGCAGACAGAGATGGAATGAATTCAAGGTTACAGGTTCAGAGTGAAATTATCTTGGGCTATCTTTAGTCCCCTTAATAGCATTTTTTTTGAGGGGGTGGAACTGAACATCCCTGTGATTATCAAGTCAAGAATATAATAGACCAGTAGTTTCCACCAATATCCAAGGCCTAAAACTGAGACTTCCCTGCTTTGCTAGTGTTTCCGTGTCATCTTTTCCTCTTATTATATGTAGGGATTATCAGGCTCTGTGAAGTCATGAATATCAAGACTCCCTACTTTGCTACTGTAACTGGTCTACCTGATGTTTCCACTAATGTATTTTAAAAGTGTCTTGATTTATGACTTTTTGTTGTTACTATAAAAAGTCATAAAAAAAAAACTGGTGTGGTGGTGCATGTGTTTAATCCTGGCACTTGGGAAGCTGAGGTAGGAGGGTTGCTGTGAGTTCAAGATCAGCCTGGGCCTACAGAGTTCCAAGTGAGACCCCACCTCAAAAACAAAAACAAAACTTCATAAACCCGTTACCATGTTGTAACAACATAGAATCTGGGGTAAACTAACCTCCTTTACTAAAGACCATGGTCAGTCATTTGGCTTTAGATTAAACTCTTACTCTCTGAGGTGAGAGCTATGTGTTTTTCCATTAACAAGGTCGGGAGGATTAAGGGAGTGTGAAGGAAGCGAAGTGGGGAGGCAGTCATCTTCATTTGAGAGGAGCTTTCCGATACCTTTCTTTTTTTCTTTCCTTCCTCCCTTTTCCCTTTCGTTTCCTTTTTTCCCTCCGAGGTAGGGTCTCGCTCTAACCCAGGCTGTCCTGGAGATCACAGTGACTCTCCTTCCTCTGCCTCTCAAGTGCTGGCATTAAAGACGTGCACCACCACGCCCGGCTAAATTTATGTTTTTTTTTTTTTTTTTTTTTTTTAAATCACCCCGTTATCCTGTAGGCCCAGGCCGGGCGTGGTTCAGGGCTGAAAGCAATGAAAAAATGAAAAAAACCCACAGCGTTGTACCTGTCGTAGTGGGTCCCTAACGAGCCCTTGTTGGGTAAGTGAATTAAAGCGGTGGCTACAGAAGGCGAGACAGGGACCCCCGGGGCTGGACCATGCGGCGCCCAGGCTGCCTCCCGGGACCCACCTTCGGGACGAGACTACCTAATTCTAGAGGATTCAGGTGTTTGAACGAGCGTGAAGAAGCGGGACGAGAAAACGAGAAAGGAGGATACGGACCCATGTTAGCCACCCGCACTCCTTTCAGAAGCGCTCCCCGGACGTGAGGTCCGGGAAGGACATGCGCGGGGTGACAACACACGCGCCCGCGGCTTAACCCAGAACTGGGGGACATTAAATTTACCAACAAAAGGACACCGAAGACCCAAAGCGACGGGCTCACGCGAAAAGACCCGCCCCCTCTGGGGCCCCGCGCATGCGCACACCGACTAGGCCGGCGCGAGCGCGCCACGCCTTCTGCCCACGGCCCTCGAGGCCCGCCTCCAAGCCGGAGCCGACAGCTAATTGGTCAGTCTGGGTCAGGTTTGGGGCGGGGATTGGCTGATTGGCATAAGGTCCCGGGACAGCCAATCTGGGTAGTTGGAGAAGGTGGTGGCGGCCGCGCGGCTCGGGGTGAGTGTGGCCGGAGCGCGGAAGAGCGGTTGGCGAGGCGGGGGGATGGCGCTGCCGGGAGCGTGCCGGCGGCGGGCGGCGGAGGCCGGGTCGGGATACGGCGGTGGCCGGGCTGGCGGCCTCGGGAGCCCCGCAGTCTTGGCCGCTCGGCCGCCGTGAGAGCCCGGGATCCGCGCCGGGCGACGCCCGGGCCCGGCGCCTCCCTGGCCGGCCTCACCTGGCACTTACCGCCGCCGCCCGGAACTTTCGGGCGAACTTCCTGGGCAGGCCCGGAGCTTGCATGTCGCCAGACTGCGGGAAAGAGGCGCCCGGGCCATGGCCAGGCTTGCTCCTCCTCGGGGATCTTTCCACGTGGATGTCTTTTATTTCTCTGCATTTATATCAGCTCTGAGACTATGGAAACTTTCTCTGCCCTCTCTTCCCTCCTTTTCACTTTCTCTGCGCTCTCTCCCCCTCCCTCCCTCCCTCCCTCCCTCTCTCTCTCTCTCTCTCTCTCTCCCCCCCCCTCCTTTCCTCTCTCCCTCCCCCGACACAGGGCTTAAAGTAGCCCAGGCCTCCTGTTCTTATACTGCCTTTATTTTCCATTTCCAACTACTGGGCTTACATTTAGGCCACTACTCTTTTCCTAATCATCTTTGCTTTTTAGAACGGTTAAGTAAAAGAAGATAACTGGTGTAGACATCACTCATATATTACAGCTTTTTCTTCCTTGTGCTAAGGTTTTCAGAATCACTGAAAGCAAGGTACCAAATAATCTAGGCTTTGGTGTTAGTGCTTTTGAGCGTCTAAAAATTATACTGAGAATTTCTATCGAGTTCTTTCTATGAATTTTTCACTTGTTCATGTAATTTTTACAACAGCCTATGAAGTAAGAGTGATCTCCATTTTACAGTGGAGGGAGAAGGGAATTGCCTCACTGCTGAAAGGACTTATTGATGTGGGTGACTAGTTGATGTAAGGGAAGGAGTAGAGAAAGAAAATAGCCTGACCAGGAGGATCCTTCATTTAAGTCTAGTCTAGGCTACAAAGTGAAATCTTGTCTAAAAAATAAAGAAACAATATGGTAAAGTAAGTTTTCAAGTGCTGGTACACCTTGCTTTCTGTGGGTTTGGACAACATGGTCGTGATTGCCCAGCTCTTACACTATTCTTTAAATTTCATTATATACTATTAATAGAAATCAACATGATTTTAGGAAAGCCATACAAAGTAACATTGTAGCCAGGGGTGATGGAGTATGCCTTTAATCCCACCACTCGGGAGGCAGAAGTAGGAGGATCACTATCAAGGACAGCTTGAGAGTAGAGTGAGTTCCAGGTGAGCCTGGGCTAGAGTGAGAGCCTGCCTTAAATAATAAAACAAAATGAAGTAAAAATATTTATTTGGTGTGTGAGGTTGTATGCCTGTTTGCCATGGTCCGTGTGTGGAGTTGAGAGGAAATTAGAGAAGAGGAATAACGGGCACTATTTTTCCATAAGCAATGAACACATGAACAACAGATTTGGAAGGAAAGTGAAGGTGTTTTTCTGGCTTAAATGCATATGGGAGAAAAAAACTATGAGATGGCAGGTAATTGAAGGTAATGAGGGATATGAGAATTTGTCACACAGGTGAATTTTTTTTTTTTTTTTTTTGAGGTAGGGTCTCACTTTAGCCTAGGCTGACCTGGAATTCACTTTGTAGTCTCAGGCTGGCCTTGGAACTCACAGCAGTCCTCCTATCTCTGCCTCCACAGTGCTGGGATTAAAGGCATGTGCCTCCACACCCAGCTCACGTGGACATTTTTGATGTGAGACCTATGAAATAATGGGGTGTCATCCTGAGCACTTCTGTGGAAGAAAGGAAAGGAGAGACTGAGGGTACAGAAAAGGAATAGATGCTTATAAATATGTGACATGCACATGGTGTGGTAGGATATTGGGGAATTTTCCTCAGATGACTTCTGTCTTTTTTTTTTTTTTAACTTTTTATTGAGAGCTTCCATAATTACAGACAATAAACCATGATAATTCTCTCCCCACCCCTAGTGTCCCCATCTCAAATCCACTCTCCATCATATCCCCTCCTCTTAGTCTCTGTTTTGTTTTGATGTCATCATCTTTTCCTCCAATCTGAAAAGAGAAGCTTTTCTGGCCAAAAGTGACAGTAGCCTTAATATATAGATATACACATTTTAAAAGGTGCTTATAATGCATTTTGTTGGACATAATATGCATTTTGCCAGACAGCAGGCATTACTCTCCTAGGACTCATGACCTCTCCCACCATTGGGTTTTGATTAGGTCTTCAATATCAGGCGTGTATTCTGTCCCATGGAGCAGGCCTCAAGCCCAATTAGAGAATGGTTGGTTTCCCTCATAACAGTGCCATTGTTGTACCAGTTAACAACTGGGAGGAGTTTTCCAGCTCAACTCCAGCTTGATTTCCAGTGACCTGCAACCCAAGCATGTGAGATCTTCAGCAATAGGGATGATTTTACCATCAGATGATTTCTCTTATATCAAGTTAACATTTGATTATCTGGTCACAAATAATGGAAGAGGTGGAGGATAGATTTGAAAAATATAATGTCTTAGTTTATTTTCTTCTGTGATCATAATAAGACAGGGTGAGTTAATAAAGCAAATTATTTGGCTTTTGGTTTTATTTTGGAGACACTAACATGGAGGAAAGTGGACTGGCATAGGACTTTGGGCAGAAGGCATATAAGAAGGGATTTAACTGTTCCTTTTTTCAGAAATAAACTAAGCAAGCAAACAAAAAAGCCAGAAATGGGCTGGAGAGAAGGCTGAGCACTCAAAGGAGTGCTAGAATTAAAGATGTGCTACCATGGAAGGAGTTGAAGTATTAAACCTAAGTGTCACCATGCCTGGCTTTAAGTTTTATTTTGTTTGAGACTGGATTTTGCTCTGTAGGTCTGACTGGCCTGGTTTCCTGCTTCAGCCTCGGGATTATAGGCATGCCAATATGCCCAGTTTGGAGATTAGGTTTCTATCCCAAGGTGTGGTGGTTTATGCCTGTAATCTAGCACTTTAGAATTACAAGTAGGAGGATCAGGAGTTCAAGGTCACCCTGGGCTACATGACACCTTGTCCCCAAAATAAAAAACAAAGGGGGGGGGGGAAACAGATTGAAATGATACAGTAGGTAGTATGGAGAAAGTGAAACAGCTGATCTGGAGCATAAAGGAGTGGGCAATGGAGGAAATTTTTTTAAAGAAACATTATTATTTGCAAGCAGAGAGAAAGAAGAGAAGAGGAGAGAGAGAGAGAGAGAGAGAGAGAGAGAGAGAGAGAGAGAGAGAGAGAGAGAGAGAATATAGATGGGCCAGGGCCTCCAGCCACTGCAAACAGATGCATGTGCCAACCTCTTTGTGCATCTGGCTCTACATGGGCACTGGGGAATCAAACTTGGGTCTTTCATTAGGTATGGAAGGCAAGTGCCTTAACCCCTGAGCCATTTCTCCATCCCCCACAAAAAGTTTTCTAAAGAAATATCTTAGTATATTTTGTACAGTCCAGTTATCAAAGTGTACTGTTGGATTCGTGCACAGGTCATTCTGTGTATAAAGTAGATCAGAATAAAGGGAGTTTGGAGGGGGAGTGAAACAGACAAAACAAGTAATTGAAAATAGTGGCAAAGCCATGGCTTAAGTAATTTTTGAATACTAATAAAAGAACTTGAGCTGGGCATGGTGGAGCACACTTTTAATAACAGCACTTGGGAGGCAGAGGTAGGAGGATCACTGTGAGATCAAGGCCACCCTGAGACTACATAGTGAATTACAGGTCAGTCTGGGCTAGAAGGAGACCTTGCCTTAAAAAACAAAAAACAAAGATACTTGAACTTATGATTCAGTGATCCTCTTGCCTTTACTCCTAGTGTTTAATAGGTTTGCACCATGATGGGAGATTTTTTTGGATGTTAAACCACTTTAATGTTAGGTATCTTATAAAATGAATGTTTAAGAACCTATACTTGGGCTGGAGAGATGGCTCAGAAGTTAAGGCACTTGCCTCCAGTGCCTAAGGCCCTGGGTTCAATTCTCCAGTACCCACATATGCCAGACCCACAAGGTGGTGGCCCTGGTGCTTTCTTCCCCCCCCCCTCTATTTCTGTATTTCTCTACTTGAAAATGAATAAATAATTTTTTTTTAAAAAAAAAGAACCTATACTAGGGGAGAAAACACTTTATCAAATAAAAAAAATCAAATAATTTTATTGAGAGACAGAGACAGATTGAGTATGGTCATGCACTGGCTTCCTCCAGATGCATGTGCCACTATGTGCATCTGGCTTTACATGGGTAGGTCCTTGGTATGTCAAGCTTTAATCAAGTCTGTTTAACTCCTGAGATGTCTCCCCAGTCCAATTTTCTTTCTCTCTCTCGCTCTCCCCTCTCGCTCTCCCCTCTCGCTCTCCCCTTTCCCCTCTCTCCTCTCTCTGGGGGGGGGGGGGAGATTCCCTGTAGCTCAAGGTGATTTGGAACTCATTCTGTAGCCAAGGTTGGGCTTAAACTCACTGTGATCCTCTTACCCCAGCCCCTATTGAGCCACTATTTAAGGCTGTTCTAGTTTTGTTTATTTGGGAGCAAGAGACAGAATAGGTACTCCAGGGCCTCAACACTGCAAATGAACTCCAGGCACATGCATCACTTTATGTATCTGGCTTTGAGTGGTTATTCAGGAATTGAACCCAGGTCACCAGGCTTTGTGATTATGTGCCTTTAACCACTGAGCCATTTCTCCAGTCCCCAATTCCAATTATTTAAAAAAATATTTTACTTATTTATGAGAGGGAGAAAGATGAAGATAGAATGGGCAAATCAGGGCCTCTAGTCACTGCAAACAAACTTCAGATGCATGTGCCACCTTGTTCATCTGGCTTTATGTAGGTACTGGGGAATAGAATTCAGTTGTTATACTTTGCAGGCCAGTGCCTTAACTACTAAGGCATCTCCAGTCCCAATTCCAGTTATTTTTAAGTACCTTGGTAGCATGTATATTTTGTTTTCTGTTATTTTACATACAAAGTTTTAAATGTCTTAGGTTTACTTTGTGTAAATAGTAAATACTCTAAATAATAGTTGTTTTACCTTAATAGTTGCATTGAATTTCAGTGTGCTCTATGGACCATGTGCTGCTATGTATGCCTGAAGTACTTGAAATGCAAATTTGGAAAGAATTTGCCATCTAAATGCTTGGCTGGATTAAGCGCCTGGTGAGGATGGTTTTACAGCAAGTTGGAGTAACTATGCAGTCGGTGAGTCCTCAGAATTCATTCATTTATTTGTTTTTTGTTTTATTTTTCCTTTTCAAGGTAGGGTTTCACTCTAGCCCAGGCTGATCTGAAACTCACTGTAGCTCTAGGCTGGTCTTGAACTCATGGTGATCTTTCTACCTCAGCCTTTCCAGCCTGAGATTACATGGTGAATTCTAGGTCAGCCTTGGCTAGAGCAATCCTACCACAGGAAGAAATCCAGAGAAAACAAAAAATATAGCCAGGTTTTATTATTTGAATTTTGATATGCTTCTTACTGTGCTACTTTTTAAAAATTTTTGTGTCTGAACTTTTGGATCTCTTATTTCGGCATGGTTGTACCTGAAGGTCAAAGTAGAGATCTTGCCTTTGTTTATAGTTGCATAACACCCATAAAGCCCTCCTCTAACAACATACTTCCAACAAGGTTCCAATTCCAAAACTGCTATCAGCTGGGGATCAAGCATTCAGAACACATGAAATTTATGGGGGAACACCTGAATCAAACCACTACAATCTGCCCCTGGTCCCCATAAAATGATAACCGTACATGATGTAAAATGCAATGCATTCAGCTTCACTTTAAAAATCTCCACAATTTTTTATCCATCCCAATGATATTCAAATATTCCATTATTCGAGGTCTTTCAACTGAGCCATAAAAATAAAACCACAATGGCATAGAATATTCATACTGCAAAAGATGGCATTGGGTATAGCAAAGACAAATTGAATTAATACAGGATTTAAAACAAACAGGGCAAACATCAAACTCAGGGTTAACTCCAAGTCCGATAATTCTCTCTGGAGTTCTAATTCTGCTCCTCTGGCTTGGCTACTCATAGTCCAGGAAAACTTCTTTCACTGCTGTTAGCACTCTAGTCCTGGCATTTCACTGGGTCTCCACTGCAAACCATGATTCCACTCTCTGGTACTCAAACTGTTTGAGTCAGCTTTCTTGTACTACAAAGAATCTGACTAAAGGGAAGTTGATGGGAGTTTATTTTGGCCTGCAGACTCAAGGGGATGCTCCATAATGGCAGGGCATGAGTCGTGGATATCACCTCCGCCACAGCACTGCAAACAACAGCATGAAGGTTTGCCAAAAACTGGCAAAGGGAAGCCACTTATAACCCCCATAAACTGATATAACCCCCAAACTAGTACAGTATCTCAGGACTCAAACTTAAGATCTTTCCTCAGCTTTCAGAGATGCAGCACTATAAAAGCATACCAATGTGTTTGGTTTCCAATAAGATACTAATTCTAATATTTTATGTTGGAAAAGAAGTTATAGCAAATACCTAATTTGTGTCATTTATTAGATTTCATCAATCTAGTAATACATAGAGTTATTCCTTTGTTTTTCTTTTGTTCTTTGGAGAATGGTTATGAATGAATGTTACTGGGAGTTTAGAGTAAGGAAAAAGAACTGAGAGTTTTAACTTCATTTAGATATTTTACTTAATACTTATGGATAGTTGGGCTTTGTTGCTCATGCCTTTAATCTCAGCATTTGGGAGGCTGAGGTAGGAGAATCACCATGAGTTTGGGGCCAGTCTGGGTCTACAGAGTGAGTTCCAAGTCCGCCTCAGCTAAAATGAGACCCTGCCATGATAAAATGAAATAACAAAAGCATTTATTTGCAAGTAGAGAGGGAAAGAAAAAAGAGAATGAATATGGGCATGCCAGGGTCGCTTACCACTACAAATGAACTCCATATAAATGTGCCACTTTGTGCATCTGGCTTTACATGGGTACTGGGAATTGAACCTTAGGGCCAACAGACTTTGCAAGCAAGTGCTTTAAATGCTGAGTCATCTGCTGAGCCCCCAATTTTGGGAATTTAAAAGTGTAGTTTCATTTTCCCACCCTTATACCTTTCCAGTACTCCTCCCCTCCTTTGTCTTCTTTGAAATTAACAGTTTTTAAAAATTTATTTAGACATTTGTGTCAGTTGGAGTCCAGCTTTACGTGGGTGCTGGGGAATCGAACCCATGTGGACAGTCTTTGCAAGCAAGTACTTTTAGCCACTGAGCCATTTACCCAACTTCTGGTTTAAAAATTTATACTTTGTTGGATTATAGATTCCTTAAAACTTTGGTTTAGTGGCATAAAATGCCACTGCCAAAATGTGACATATTTATATTAATTTACATGCAATTTCACAGATGTGAATCAAATTATATCACGTAGTTTGTCTTAAAAAATATACTAAAGTTTGTAGCTAAATATTTTCTTTCAAATAATAATATAGATTAGACTGGTTTATAACAAATGAATTCTCACATAGAAGTTGAACAGCCTATCATGGAAGAGACAGATGACACATCAACACTTCTACAATAGCATCTCACACTGTTAAGACAGAACAAATTGCTTTCCTTTTGTCATCCTCTTTGCTGTCATCACTTTAAACACTATTGCCAAATGTTAAGGAGTGTCATTGCTAGACACAGACATGCACACATAAATGCACACAGACTCAGATTATTTATAAGTACTTTTGATAAAGCAAAGCATAGTTTTCCTGTTATTCCTGAAATAAATTGAATCCTCATATTTCCTAATGAGACAAAATTACCTAGGAATAGCCTGGCGTGGTGGTGCATGCCTTTAATCTCAGCACTCTGGAGGCAGAGGTAGGAGGATCACTGAGTTGGAGGCCACCCTGAGACTACATAGTGAATTCCAGCTCAGTCTGGGCTAGAGTGAAACTCAAAAAAGAAAAACAAAACAAACAAAAAATTACCTAGTATGACAATTTTATCCCTGCCTTCTCTTACATCTAAAGAAATGTTGATGACAGATTATTTTTAGAACGGCTAGACTTCTCCAAATCAATGTACTGACAAAGCCCAGTTCAGCTGTGAGGATAGTAGTGCACTTGGGTCATGCAGCCTTGCAGTGCACAGATGGTTATTTCTCAGCACCATCTGTTCACTGTTGCTTTAGAACAATTTACAATTTTCCTCCCAATGTGAGGGTGGGGGGAAAAAAATGAAACAACTATCAAGACCAGGTCTTAGAATTCCTGGAAGGTAACTGCTCTTTCTCTGTTTCTTGCTATCCAGTAAAGGTTGTAACTGTTTTTTTCTAAATATTCCAGTTGTTAGTACACAGACCATTGCTTCATAATTCTTGGTGCTAAGTATTCTTGCAATTCACAAGCAACAGAAGCATTTTGTTAGTGTACTGTGTATACTTAAAAAAAAATTACACAGCAATCTGTTCTCCTTCCTTTAACTATGTAGAGGAAACTTAATCTGCTTATCCCTTATTTTAAAAGCTGAATGACTGGAGAAAGCACCTGGAATTGTTTCCTCCTTATAGTAAACAGTTGGGAAGATAATAGTTGACCCACATCCCTGCAGCATGCATAGTAAGGAATGCTGAAAGTTGGCAGAAGCAGTGGCTCCTGACCTTGGCAGAGCCTTTCTAAGCTTTTCTTTGTGAACTTTCTAACCTCTTCATTTCCTGACTAGGGAGGAGGGAGGTTCACTTCAGGCTTTGTAACTGTCATGTTGTGATGCACAGGTAGCATTCCATTTCTCCTACATCATAGGAGAGTTTTAGATTGTGACTAAATGCAAGATTAAAAAAGAGAAATGACTGACTGATGTGGTTACTATTGCCCTATGGATTTAGATTTTTAAAAACCAAGACCTATTAATAAGATGTATAAGCCAGGCGTGGTGGTACACGCCTTTAATTCCAGCACTCGGGAGGCAGAGGTAGGAGGATTGCCGTGAGATCAAGGCCACCCTGAGACTACATAGTGAAGTCTAGGTCAGCTTGGACTAGAGCAAGACCCTACCTCGAAAAATACAAAAACAAAAACAAGATGGATAAGGTAAAAAAAAGTTTGCTTAAATGGTGTTTTAGGATTTCCTGCCCATGTTTTTCTTGGGTTGGGGTTCTTTTTGACCTGTAGGGCTGCAAAGCTACCCATTTCCCTCTGATCAGGTGTTATTCCTAGTTTTTATTGAGACCATTCATGCAATCCTCTTCTATATGATGATCTTTGCAAATGATGCTTTGCTCTAGGATTCAGAGTAACGCTATGACATTCATGTCTTAATACTGAATCGTTTTTTCTTTTTCTGACTGATTTTTCAGTCTGTGCTGTCCTTTTTACTTAGATTTCCAAAGGAAGAATTTCTACTTTGCTGGCTGTTAATGCCCAGTTTTCTGGAACTTCATAGGCAAAGTCTTAAACATGCATGGTAAAAAGTTTATGAAAGTCGAGGCAGATGCTTGGGGTTATATATACCTTTATAAACCTCACTTTGATTCATATTACTTTACCTAAGTTGGATTTTGTTGGTAAGATTTAAGAAATCAAGTTATTTCTGTGAGTAGTTTATATGCTATGTGAGGTCTAGTTTAAGTGTTATAACTACAGCAAACAGTGACCAAACTACTTGATCATATTTGTATTAGAGCAATTCATATTAATAGTAATTTTAATGTATTTAGATAATTCTATTGTTTAAAGTAGCATGACCATGGGGTGACCTGAAAATCAGGATTATATTTGTTTTTCAGAGCCCATACCTATCTGATTTGCTGTTTAATATTTAGATGTAATTTGATGTAAAATTTTGATAAATTAAGTATAATAAACATTCTTATTCTTTTAAAATTGCTATTAATAGCATACTACTTTCTTTACCTTTTCTGTTCAGGCTTTCTGGTGTAGCACTCAAAACAGATGGATAGTTTTTCATTTTAAGAAAATACCCTAATACTGAGGGAGAAATTTTAAGGTACAATTTGTGATGCTTTAACATTCTACATGTGTGCTTTTATATCACATTTTGTTTTGGGAGTTTATCTTTGTTTTTGCTTTAAGCATTGCATAATGTCCTGTCTGTGTTATTTTAACAGAGAAATTCTTATTGTGGCCACTACTAACTCATTTAGCACTTTATAAAAATACCCACAAGGAGATGCAGTGTGACTGGATTTCAGCCCCCTTAGCCTTGGCCAGGTCCTTTTGTTCAGCAAATAATGCCCATGGCACAAAAATACAAACTTTATACTAATTTGGACTTGTTTTGAAGATTTTTGTTTTTTTTTTTTTTTTTTTTTTTTTTTTTTTTTTTTTTTTTTTTTTGAGGCAGTGTTCTTATTTACTCTTGCTCAGGATGACCTAGGATTAACTCTGTAGCTCAGGCTGGACCACACATGGCTAAAATTTAAGTTCTCAAAATTTTCAAACTAGCTTTGTGTGGCCCACACCTTTAATCCCAGCACTGCAGTTTGAGGTAAAAGAATTGTTATGAATTTGATATTAGTCCAGACTACAGTGAGTTCCAGGGCATCCTGGGCAAGAGTGAGACCTTGCCTCAAACAAACCTTCGAAATATAGTAGAATAAGTAAAATAGTTTTCATTTGTAGAATAATAAGAACCTGTTGAGAATAGTTTTTCCTCCAAATATAGTCTTATTTAAAAATTTCTAGTAGTTCTATATTTTAATATACCTTACATAAAATTTTATTGCCTTAATATCCAGCTACATTACATCCCTTGAATTTAAACCGAGAAATGCTAGCTTATTTTTTTTATGATATTGAGAGCATTCTGAAACTATAATGTATTAGCATGTCATGCACTTAATGATCTAGTGCTTTGTGTTAATTGTTCTACAAGTTTTGTTATTAAACTTTTGGTTTTCCTACTTCCCAGGTACTTTGGTCTGGAAAGCCATATGGTTCATCTCGAAGTATCGTAAGGAAAATTGGTACTAACTTATCTCTGATCCAGTGTCCAAGAGTTCAGTTTCAGGTACTGTTTTATGTGTTTCGGATTTTCATATTGATGCAATAGAGATGTAAACAGGCAAGGTGGTTTTAGAAGTGCTGCACTGTTTTTGATTCTTTCTCCTCATTGATGCCATTGTCAGTAAAATAGAGGATTAATAACCAGTGTCTAATGTTAGTTCCTCCGTGAAATGATTAAGACATTTATCCTTCTTAAACGTATAGAAGGAAAGATTTAGAAGCATGGGATAACTAAGCAAATGTTAATTCCCAGGTGACCTCAAACTTAGGCCTTTGGGTGGTTATTTTCTTTAGTGCCACATTTTCTTGAGATAACAACTCTCTTCCCTTTATTTGTTTTTAAATGTCTCTTGTAGATGCCCTAAAAGCTGCTTTTCCATTATTGATTTCAAACTCAGCACTATATGTAGGATCAATTGCTTTGACAAAGGCCGCATCAAGATAAAGAGGTTAATTGTAGTTCTCTGAATGATGTAATGGTAAGACCTGAATTAAGGGTGTTTTTGAATGCTGAAGAGTCTTAGTACTGTTTTCCAGTGCTAAATGAGGAACAACCTAACTCTGCTAGGAGATACTACTATTTCATTTCTTTTTAAAGTGCTAGACACACATCACATAGCTTTGTTTGCATTTTTTCATTAACTCTATGACGACAATAAGGCACAATGTTGCATTTCAGCATTTAATGACAAAGTTAAACAGTTTATGATATAATAACAATGAAAAGCTTCAAATAGTAGGTTAATATGTGGAGATGTAGAAAATGTATTTAACTGATTACCAAAAGCTCAGGGGTGTTCTTGAATGTTTATATCATGATCTAGTCACAAATCACTCCTAGTAGCTAGAGTTCACATTTGTTTTCTAAGTGGCACAATTTAGTTCTTGTTAATTTTGCTGTATCTATAATCCTGCTTGTATATTGACTGGCTAAACTTTTGTGTATCCCTTTAGAAACTGACAGTTTAGAACTTTAAAAGAATATTTTTTTTTCAAAGTCTAGGCTTGTAAACAAAATTAAAATGAGAAATTTGTGGTAGTCTCACACACAGTTTCCAGAATTAAGTTCATGCTTTGCTACCTCAGATAACTATTGTATTAACTAATGCATACAACTTTTGTCTCATTGCTTATTTCTATTAAAAATTCTTTGGAGCTGAGGAGGTAGCTCAGTTCTAACATGCACGAGACCCTGTGCTTATTCCCCCCCTCCACCAACCCCAGTAAAATAGAAAAATCTGTTTAACCTAGTTAGTTGTAGGAAAACTGGCTTGGTGTTTGTGTTTGGTAGCTGGCAGCATGTTAAAGGACATGGAGATTTCTATTTTCTGTTGTAACCCAAATCTGTCACAGTCATTGGGCCAAAGTGCTACAGCCACTACGTTTACCTGGGTAGATTCTCGTTCTCAGTGTTTTTTAATCAGTCACAGAAAAGGGTGCTAGCTGAAAAAGAATGAAGAGTATTGGATTTAGTACAAGAAACATTTTAAAATAAAAGGAACAAGGTAAGAGAAAATTGGGAAGATACAGTGGGAGACTTCCCTACCCCCAGGTTAAGTCTGCTTATGTTATCTAGGTTGGCCTGGATCTCAGGCTCCTCTTGCCTCTGCTACCTGATGCTGCTGTCAGGCATGCGGTCACCACATCCAGCAAACCATTTGTGAGGTATTTACTTTAATGCTTGAGGCACTTTTTGCACCTGGCTTAAATGGGTGGCTTGGGAATTGAATCTGAGCTGGCAGGCTTTGTAAGCAACTGTCTTTAACCAGTAAGCCATTTTCCTGTTCCTTAAAAGACATTTTTTTATTTGTGATGGTGTGGATTGAACCCAGGGCCATAAATATGCTAAGCATTCTTCCTAGCCCTTTAAAGGAAATTTCCATTGAAGCAGTTATAGTTCATCATTGTAAAAGTAAGCTCTAGAGCACTTTTTGGATTTGTGTTTTTATGAATTTCAAGTTATATGAGTTAAATAAAAGCAAGAATTGCTGAGTGTGGTGGCACACTCTTGTAACTCAGCACTTCAGAGGCTGAGGAGGAGGAAGAGTTTGAAACTGGGCTGGACTACATAGTGACATGTCTCAATAACAAGCCCCTTCTCCCCAAAGGGGAAAAGATAAAAAACATGAAATACAAGTATAGCTTGTTGAGGTTACATTTAAGAGAAAAAAACCAAGGTACACACACTGAAGTGATCACCGTTATTAATAGATACTTTAGAATAATCTGGGTTGGATTCTGGCAGGACAATGGAGTAGTTTGAATCTCGATTCTGTAGCTGACAGGCTCCTGAGTAGTTAGTTACCTGGACTACCATTTTCTCTCTGGATACCTACTCTAGTCTATTTTTTGAATTGTAAGGAGTGTTTTTGTTTTTGCTTTTGCTTTTTTTTGCAATTGGTGGTAGAAGGGAATGTTCTAAAACAACAAGTAACAAATTATATTTCTACTAAAGTTAAACCACAAATCTGGAAGTAAATTGGTTATGTAATAAAATGGCCCAACTTAAAACTCAAACTCTATATGCTCTTTGCAAAGTGCTGATATTCAGCAGGAAAGATAGTAAACAGTTTACAAATGAACAAACAGTTCTACCTTGTAATAATAAATACTAGGTAGGAAAATGATTGGGGAGAATCCTAGTATTGGAGAGAGAAGAGGCCTTGCTGAGGAAATGACAATAAAGGACTGTTGAGAGACAGGCTCTGCTTAGTTCACAAGAAAGGAGATTGGAGGGTATTGTGTATGGAGAATGGCTTTTGCATAGACTCTGTAGTAAGACAGGAGTACTGCTTGAACTCTCAAGGGAAAGTGAGGTGAAAGAAATCAGCACATGCTGCTGGGATGAATCTCCAAACTAGGCAGTTTATGAGAAGAAAGGAATTATTGAAGCTACAGATACAGGGGAAGTTCCATAATGGTGAAAGAGGCTGGTCCCTTTTTATAAGCAGAAAGAGAAAGAAACCCATCACCAGCACCACACACATAACAAAAACAAGGCAGGGGGGGGAAGAGAGATTTTTCTCCCCCTTTATATATAGCCTTAGGGCAAGGTCTTGTAACTCTTTTCCCAGACTTGTTGGCTTGCTGAGTCTCTGGAATTTCCTTCCTGCACTGCCCTCCCTGGAAGGAATGTTCATTTCTAGCTTCTCTAAGCTTCTTTACATCCTGCCCCCTACTGAGATTCTGCCTTCCTGTAAATATCCTCAGAGACCCACCCAAGATAATGTAAAAGGTCAAGTTGACAACAAAACTTAACCATCACACTAATTTAAAGTATCTGGAGGTGGTGTGAAGGTTATATGTAAATATTATAAATACTATATGCCAGTTTATAACAAGACACTTGAGCATGATATATTTTGGTATGAACAGGACAGGAAGGTGTTCTGGAAACTAGTCCTCTATGAATACTGAGGGGCAAGTGTATATCTAAGAATTTTGTTAAATGAGTATTTCTTTGTGATAGTATTACATTATCAGAATATTTAAAATTAGTTAAACTAGTAAGATTCCTAAAATATTGAATTTTGGAGTTAATTAACTTTTTTCAATTGTCAAAGTGAACTTGAAACCATTAAAGTATAATGATGCTCTAAATTTTCTGTCTTCACCTTTTTTATCTTTTCTACTAACAGTAGCTATAACAGGACAGAACCTTACTAGGAATCATGAGTAAGTCCTTTTCTTCAGACTTGTATCATTCATGCATGTCAGTAGTGGTGTCTAAATCACACTTAAAGAACTTGCCGTCATTCACCCTTCCTTGCCAGTGCTGACTGCATCTTGATTGTACTTTCCTCAGTGAACTGTCCTGGAACTGCTTTTCCCATTATGCCACTCAGTGAATGTTCACCTCAGCAACAACCGTAATGGCCTTTAAAACTTTCTTTTTGGTTAGGCTTGTTTTGTCTTTTTATTAAATTTACTTAAATGGAAGAGCAGCTTTTGGGGAAGATGTCAAGTTAAAGATGATAGAGACAAATCTAGACAACATCATTGCCATTTTCACCTCACCAAGCATGTGCTGTATATGGTATTGTTTGTTAGCTTATATAATTAATGTTGATATAAGACCACAAAACAAGACCACGAAAAGATGGCTCAGTTGGTCAAGCACTTGCCACACAAATATGATGACTTGTGTTTTGATCCCCACTACCCACATCCGTGTGTGTGGTTCTATGTGTCAACACTGAGCCATGTGCCTAACACCCAGATTTTTATTTTAATACTTTCCTCCTTTGCACAAAATATTCCATTACTTAGTATCTCCTATGGAAGTTTACTCAGCTTTTGGGGCCTTTCTACTATAGGAGCTGCAGATAAGACTCCAATAAGGTGTCATAATGGCACTCTGCTTTTAGTAATGGATGGTGAGGCCATGCCCCATTAGGTATACTTAAGTTGTATAAGATACCCTCTTGATGGGTACATAGATGTTTGGTACTGACTTTTTTGTGTAAGTTTGGACATATGTGGGTGGGATAAAGCAAAAACAAGAAAATCCTCTAAGTTTTGTTGGTGCATATGCCTTGAGAATGTACATACTGACATTCATACTTCCCCCCTTTCTGACCATGCTTTACTGCCACTACATGGAAAGCATTAGTATTTTGAAAAACTCCCCCCCCCATAGGGTTCAGTCTCAACCAGGTTGACCTGGAACTCACTCTGTTGTCCCAGACTGGCCTTGAACTCATGGTGATCCTCCTACCTCTGCCTCCCGAGGGCTGAGATTAAAGGCACACGTTGCCACACCCAGCTTATTTTGAAAAATTTTTAATTTCATAATTAGATTTTTTTATAGTCAGTTCTTAATTTTCTTAAATTTTTGCTCTTTTTTAGATTATTTGGGACAGAGTTTGGGCACACCATGGCCTTTGCAACTAGCTTTATGTGGGTTCTGGAGAATTCAACCTTCATCACCAGGCTTTGCAAGCAAGTTCCTTTAGCCACTTAGCCCTTAAATTTCTATTTTTTAAAAAATTATTTCCAAGCAGAGAGAGAGAGAGAGAGAGAGAGAGAGAGAGACTGGAGGAGGGAGGGGTGCCAGGGCCTTTAACAACCCCCCTGCAAATTAACTCCAGATGTATGTGTCACTTTGTGCATCTGGCTTAACATGGGTACTGGGGAATCAAACCAGGGTCATTATGCTTTGCAGTCAAGTGCCTTAATCACTGAGGGATCTCTCCTGCCCAAATTTGTACTTTAAAAATAAGTTTTTTTTTTTTCTTTTAAACTTATTTTCAAGCAGAGGGAGATAGATGGGCACAGAAAGAGATTCAGAGAGGATGGGTGCTGGGTCTCTAGCCACTGAAACTCCAGATGCATGTGCTACTTTATGCATGTGGCTTTATGTGGTTACTAGGGAATTAACTGAACTTTTGTAGGCAAGTACCTTAACCTTTGAGCCATCTTTCCAGTCCCAGACTTCTGCTTTTGATACAGTTCTTTCTTTTCCTCTTGCCTATCTTCCTCAAAGGTTATAACTTAAGATATTTTATTTTACTATTATATTTTTGAGACAGGAACTCATGTTTTAAGGTATTTTAACAAATATGTACTTATTTTTATGTATTTGAGAGGAGAGAGAATGATCACTTCAGGGTGTCTTCCTGCTGCTCAGGAATTTGGGAAACATGCGTCACTTAGTGCATCTGGCTTTATGTGGGTACTGGAGAATCAAACCTGTAATGGTAGGCAGGGAAGTGCCTTTAACTGCTGGGGCATCTCTCATCCTTACTGTTTAAATGTCTTCATCTTTAAAAAAAAAAAATCCGCTGGGCATAATGGACAACATTTTCGATCCCAACATTTGGGAGGCAGAGGCAGAGGATCTCTGTGAATTGAGGCCATCCTGGACCTAGAGAGTGAGTTCCTGGTCAGCCTGGGCTAGTGAGACCCTATTTTGGAAAAAATAAAAATCATCCATTTATTTGTGTGTTTGCATGCACAAGCATGTGCACCAGAACTTCTTGCTACTGCAAACAAAAGCCATATGCTTGTGCTACTTTTCACATCCTGTATATGTGGGAGGCTTGGGAATTGAGTCTTGTGATGGTAGACTTTGCAAACAAGCACCTTTAACTGTTAGGCTGTTTTCCCAGCCCATCTTTCTTTTTGATTTATTTTATCTTTTTATTTAATTCTTTGAACTCTTGATCCTTCTAACTTCACCTTCTGAATACTGGAGTTACAGGTACATGCCACCCTGCTTTGCCTTAAAATTGTCAACTTTTACTGTTATTTTGTGAAGTGAAACTGTTAGTAAGTATGTGTGCTTGTTCTCATATCGTTACTTTTTACAGCTGATATATTTAAAATTTTATTCATAATGCTATTTTTAAGATACCATTGTAAGCCGGGCGTGGTGGTGCATGCCTTTAATCCCAGCACTCAGGAGGCAGAGGTAGGAGGATCACTATGAGTTTGAGGCCACCCTGAGACTACATAGTGAATTCCAGGTCAGCCTGGACTAGAGTGAGACCCTACCTCAAAAAAACAAACAAAAAAAAGATACTATCAGTCAGCCACAAGTTGCTGGGATGAATCTTTAAACCAGGCACAGTTAATGGGAGGAAAGGATTTATTTGTAGCTATAGATACAGGGGAAGTTCTGTAACAGCGAAAGAGGCTGCCCCCCTTTCACGGGCCTGAGCAGAGAGAAAAACCCATCACCTACACCATACACAGAACAAGGAACAGGCCGGGGGACCAAGGAGAGAATGCAAAAAAGGCTGCTCTCCTTTCACAGGTCTAAGCAGAGAGAGAAACCTATCACTAACACCATACACACAGAACAGCAAACAGGCAGGGTGGCCAAGGAGAGAATTTCTTCCCCTTTATAGAGCTTTAGGCTGGGCTCTTACAACCCTTCCCCAGACTTAATGGCTTCCTGAGTCTCTGGAATTTCCTTCTTGCACTGTCCACACAGGAAAGGATGATTACTTCTAGCTCTCCTGAGCTTCCTTACATCTTGCCCTGTACTGAGAGGCTGCCTTCCTGTAAACATCCTTAGAGACCCACCCAAGATAATTAAAAAGATCAAGTTGACAACAAAACCTAACCATCACACTAACTTTTAATCATACTAGTATATGTTTATAGAATATATTTTGCATTTAAGGAAGAAACATTCAAGTAACTTCCAAAAGACTTTTTTAGCAATCATACTATCATATTAAGGTTTCCAATAAGGACCATTTACCCCCCCCCCCCAAAAAAAAAATGATTTGAATACTGGGTAGGTCTCAGTCTAACCTTTCTGATATAAATGTTAATAATGATGGGCTGGAGAGATAGCTCAGTGGTTAAAGGTGTGCTTGTTTGCAAAGCCTAAAGGCCTGGGTTCAATTTCCCAGTGCACATATAAAGCCAGATGCACAAAATGGCACATGCACCTGGAGTTTGTTTGTAGTAGCTAGAGGTCTTGATGCGCCCATTGTCTCTCTTCTCTCTCTGCTTGCAAATAAGTAAATAAATTAATTAAAAATGTTTTTATAAAGAGAGAGAGAATTGATCTGGGTATTGTGGTTCAAGCCTTTAATCCCACTCAGGAGGCAGAGGCAGGAGGGTTACAGTGAGTATGAGACCACCCTGAGACTGCATAGTGAATTCCAGGTCAGCCTGGCCTAGAGAGAGACCCTGATTTAGAACAACCAAAAAAGAGAGAGAGAGAGAGAGAGAGTGAGAGAGAATATTTTTTCCCTTGTTTTTCTTTGTCGCTTATTTAAACTTTAATTTTCTTTTTTTAAGTATAGAGTATTAATTATTCTTAGGACCTTCTGCAGCCTATGCAAGTACTCTGTACCACAAAGCTATATTTTCATCCCTCCAAATTTCTCTTTGGGAAGTTAATTTTTTAAAATTGTTATTCATTGGTTTTCTGATTTTTGAGGTACAATATGTATAATCTAAAGTCATTTAAATTGTCTACCTCTCTGAGATAAATTTTAGAAGTGTGCATGATTTTTCTTATTTTTCTTTCAAAATGTTTCTTACAGCTATGTGTTTAAGTTTGGCTAGAGAATTTTGTTGGACTTTAAAAAATTTTTTTTGTTCTTTAATACAATTTGAGATTTGAGGAGTTTTTCAAAACTATAAAATACAACATACAGTGTTTCTTTTTTCTTTGCTGTGACCAAATGCCTGAGAAGAATACTTAAGGATGGAAAGGTTTATTTTGTGTCATAGTTTGAGGGAACAGTCCTTTAAGGCTGGGAAGACATGGTGGTGGGAGCTTCCAAGTGTTTTGTGACATTAAGTCCACAGTCAGGAAGCAGAGAGGAGTGAATGTTGATGTTCCATTGGCTTCCTTTTTTAAAAAAAATTAGTCTGGAACCCCAATTGTCATAGCCACATGCCACTGTGGTGAATCTCCAACTCTGGCACAGTTTTGGGAGGAAAGTATTTATTGAAGTAACAGATCCAGTGGAAGTTCCAGAATGATGAAAGAGGCTAACCCCTTACACAGGTCTAAGCAAAGAGAAACCCATCACCAGCACCTCAAGCAAGCAAGCACTTTCAAACTCTCAAAAAGTTGGAACTCCAGCCTTGAGTTCAGACTGCTCTTTGCATATGTATAGCTGGAATTCCAGACCCACCCCAGAAACACCTTAGGGCTGGACCCTAGGATCTGTTCAAGGTGACACACCCTTCAGCCAGACAGCTGGAAAAAAATTTTAATAAACTCTTGAATCTATTGGAGGGCATCCATTCAAACTTCCACATCAGCCCTTATAAAGTGCCTTTTTATTCCTTCCTCAGTTAATTTTCTCTGGAAACAATCTTGCAGACATACCCAGAAGTCTGTTTCCTAGATGGTTCCAAATCTAGTGAAGTTGACAATAAAGATTAACCAACACAAACATTATATTATAGTCATTTGAAAAGTGTTCCTGCACTTACCACAAATTCGTCCCTTGTTCTTAACTCTCTACCTTCCCTTATTGCTTTACTGAGTCTTTTCAGAAAACAGTGGTGTCTTCTTTTTTTCCATTGTTGTCAGTTTTGTGGTGCTGGAGTTGAACCCCAGATCCCCTTAAGAATGCTAGGTAACTGTCTTACCACTTAGCCACATCCTTAGTCCAAAACAGTGTTTTTTGTTTGTTTGTTTGTTTTTTTCTTTTAAAAAAATACTTAGTTGCGGGAAGGGGAGAGAGTGAGAAAGTGAAAGTATGGGCACAACTCAGGAACTCCTGCTGTTGCAAATGAACTTTGTGCACTACTTTGTGTATCTGGCTTTACATGGGTTCTGGGAAATTGAATCTGGGCCAGCAGGCTCTGCTCTGCTAGCAAGTGCCTTTAACTTAGCTGATCCATTTTTTCAGTCCCCAAACAGTGGTTTCTAATGCTTAGAATCTTAAAGTCTTTCTTAAAAACTAAAAGCTGAGAATGTAAAATCTTAAGCGTGGTGGCACATGCCTTTAATTCTAGCACTTGGGAAGCTGAGGTATAAAGATAGCTGTGAGGTCAAGGATATCCTGGGGCTACAGAGTGAGTTCCAGATTAGCCTGGGCTAGAATGAGACCTTCAACCTGGAAAAACAAAAACCAAAGAACAAAAATTAGGGATTGGTGGAATTAAAAGCAAACTTGGAATGTAGAAATTGTATAAAATTAAATTGTGGTTCAGAGATTGTGACATAGGGCTAGGCTGACAATGAGCCCTTTGGTGGAAGCCTGCAGGAGAGCTGCTAGACCCATGTGTCCATGTGTTAACACCAGGCTGACCATTATTACTCTTTCATTTTCCCCTTGGTTTTTTGAGCTAGGGTCTCAATCTAACCCAGGATGACCTGGAATTCACTATGTTGGGATTAAAGACGTGTGCCGCCGCCCGGCTTCCATGATCTTTTAAAATGACAGACAAGGCTTTTGTTTCTCTGTAATTTTCAGCTTACTAGCAGTGCATCAGAATGGAGTCCCACTACCCCAGGGGAGGATGCAGTGGCATCTTTTGCTGACATTGGCTGGGTAGCTGCCGAAGAAGGAGAGTGCTCAACAAGACTGAGGTTAGTGTGGAAGGCTGGCAGAGCTGTCATGCAATGTCTGCCGTTTAAAAGAATATATTTAAATACTTCTTTATAGAGCCTTATTTGCTCTGTAATCTGTTTTTCTTGAACAGTATTCATTCTTTATTTCAAATATCAGCATTTATACAGATCCTTGGAACTATAATTTGTGTTCTAAGTCCTTACCAATCACAGAATTTCTGCCATTCATAAAGTTATATATATATATATATATATATATATATATATATATATATATATATATATATATTTTGGTTTTTCGAGGTGGGGTCTCACTCTAGTCCAGGCTGACCTGGAATTCACTATGTAGTCTCAGGGTGGCCTTGAACTCATGGCGATCCTCCTACCTCTGCCTCCCAAGTGCTGGGATTAAAGGCGTGCGCCACCATGCCCGGCTAAAGTTATATTCTTTTAGGGGCCAAAAAGAATGTCATCAATATCTATAGGTAAATGCAGCAATTATAATAGTCTCATTGGAACAGAGGGATCTTTCTGGATCATAGAGAATTTTTGCACTTAGACAATTTCTTAAAAAGTGCTGGCCTTTAATCCCAGGATTTGGGTGGCAGAGGTAGGCCACCCTGAGACTACATAGTGAATTCCAGGTCAGCCTGGGATATAGTGGGTCACTCCTTGGGGTTGGGGGGGTAGTATCAAGATGATTTGAAAAGAAATAAAATATAATGCTAAAGAGGTACTTCCATTTATTTGAAAGCCTGAATAGAATATCAACCATGCTTACCCTTCACATTTGTTTCGTTTTGTTTTGGAGACAAAGTCTCTTGATTTCCCAGGCTGGCTTTGAGCTAGACCCTCCTGTTTCCCTCTCAGTGCTGGGGTTATAGGCTTGCATGCTGGTGACCGAACCAGGGCTCATGCGTGCTAGGCAAGCACTCTTCTAACTGAGCTACACCCACAGCTGCTAAGTCCTAGAAATAATTGGAGAGTAAAAGGAAAATGAGTATTATATTGATAGTGTATGTAAAGTGTGCTAAGCAATTATACAAGGCCACTGTAGAATGAGAGATTTCAGCACAGCTTCTTAAAGCAGAGATGCTAGTTGAGGGGTCACTAAGAGCCAAGCAAATAGGAAGGGAAGACTGTGCTTTATGAAGAGTGAAGATAGGATAACATTTTTGAGAATCTCCTAGGGCTCAGTGAGGCTATAGAGTGTAGAGAAGAGTGAGTGGCAGGTGAGGATGCAGAGAAGGTAAAGACTTAAAGGTCACATCTGTTGCACCAAGAAATTGAGATACTTTTCTGGTGGAGCCAGGGAAGAAATACAAACACTAGAATAATGTAATTGGATTTATATTTTGGTAAAATTATTCTGTAACGAATATAAAGATTAGAAGGTAGCCCATAGGAGATTAAATAATAAATCAGAATTAACTGAATTAAACTGGCAGGAAAGCTGGGCCTAATAGTACAAGAGGCCCGAGATCCCAGCTGCTTGGAAGGCTGAAGCAACTAGATCTTCAAGACCTACAAAGCAAGTTCAAGACCAGCCTGGAAAAGGTAGTGCGATTTTTGTCTCAAGAGTGAAAAATAAAACTGGGGCAGTATGTAATTCAGTGGTAGAGTGAGTGCCTAGTATGCACCAGGCCCTATGTTCATTCCTCCAGTATTGCGAATTGAGAAACTGGTAGAACAAGGACAAAACCAAGAGAGAAAAAGTGACTCAAAATAATTGAGAGAACATAAAATGTTGAGACCACAAGGTTTAAGGAAGAGTTTGCAAAAACTTAGGTTTATGAGGGTAGTGGAGCAATGTAATAAGAATGTAGAAAAATAGGTTGTGTATGTGTGTGTGTAAATAGTATGGGTCAGTCCATGCTATGTTTCTATATGTCTGTAAGACATGCACATTGATCTCATGTAAATATATACTGGAGAGAAAGGCTTGTACTATATTGCAGTTAACTTCTCATTGCTGGCATAATGCAGCTGACCCAAAGCAGCTGATAGGAGGAAAGTTTTCTTTTTATTTTTGGCTTACAGTCTCTAGAGGACTTCATGATGGCTGGGGACAGCATGGCATGGGAAGAGGCTGGATAGCACCTATGCCACAGCAGGTGGACACAGCAGCAGAGGGGTGAGATGAACTAACACTGGCAAGTTAGAGCTAATACACCTCCAGGTCTACCCCTAGCAACACACCTCCTCCAGCAAGGCTCCACCTTCCAAATAGCCACCAGCTGGAAACAGCATTCTGAGCGAATGAGTTTATGGGGACATTTGATTTAAACTACCACACATTATATAGCATGCAGGTAAATTGCTTAAAAGTAGGAGTATTCCATGAACACTGGTAGAACCTTGAGCATTTGTATCCTGAATGAAGCCAGCATTTAAAAGTGAAAGAAAAAAGCTCCCTTCCCCCCCAAGCCGAGGATTGCCTCCAGAGGCAGGAGGAGGACTAGTAGAAAGGTGTTGTCATGTGAGAAGAGGTAAAAACATTTTTATGGGTACTTTTTTCTTTAGTACTAAGAACTAAAGTACTTAGAGGCAAGGCAAACTGAAAAACTACCAAACTGGAAATTAGGCAAAAATCACTTGGGAAGCAAGCAGGGAAGCTTTTCCTAGCTCTTAGGTGGAGAGTAGACTAGGAGACTCACTGGATCTGAGCACTTCCTGGAACAGCTAAAGTGGTCAGTCTCAGTAGTGTTTCAACCCTCTTGCCTGTTCCCCTAACTATTCAGCTTCTCCTGGGTCACTTCCTACTGTCAGCATGAATTCAACCCGTCTGCCCACTCTGATTGTTTCTCTCCAAGCACTCACTTTGAAAAAATTGTTTCCTAACCAACTTTGTTTCAAGAATCTACCTACACTGCCAGCTTCTCTCTAGGTTCTAGTGTGCGTACATATATGTGGTATTTTTTGTTGCTGCAGGTAGAACCCAGGGCCTTGCACATTATTAGCCCTTGGGTGGTTTTTTTTTTTTTTTTTTTTTAAACATTTATAAGCAGAGAGAGAAGAGAGACAAAGGGAATAGGTACACCAGGGCCTCTAGCCACTGCAAATGAATTAACTCCAAATGCTTGTACCACTTTATGCATCTAGCTTTACATACTGGGGAATTGAGTCAAGATTGTTAGGCTTTGTAGGCAAGTGCCTTAAGCACTGAGCCATCTCTCCAGCCTTAGCCCTTGGTTTTTTGAAATAGTCTTGGTGCATAGACCAGATGGGGTTCTAACTCCTGATTGTCTTGCTGTAGCCTACCTAGTGCCAGGATTAGGGGGGTATGTGCCTGCCATGCTCCTCTAGAGTTTGTTTTTTTACCAGAAAGATTGTTCTCTAAACCCAAAAGAAAAGTCCCAAGAAAAATTATATTGGATATACCTTCTTTGGAGATACCCTCTTTTCATTGGACAGTGAGCTAATTTGAAACAATTTCAGATTTTGAGCATCCATGAACTGTTGAGTTTTATTTAAAATAATCAGTGGAGATGAAAACAAAAGGCTTTTTGTTTTGTAAATTATACTCCAAAAATACTTCACTTGATACTAACATTGAAAAAATACAGTTGAATAATTTCAAATCGGTGTTATTCTAACAAGACTACTCTTCTGTATTTCTGTATTCTGCATTTTTGGGAAGCATAATGAAGCAAGCAGAACATGCAGAAATTTCACTGGCAGAGTTGATATGTTGAAAATGATTTTAAGACACATTGCAGTCAGCTATTTAATCGTTTTTGAACATCTACACTGTTTTGTTTTTGTATTTTTGAAAAGCTTATTAGAATGAAAAATGATAATACTTATAGACACTATGCGAACATGTAGAACCTTAATCCTTTTTTAAAAAAACACTGTACAAGCATTTTTGTTAATTTTCTTTGTTTAGTTCCATTTATTTTTGTTTAATTTGTAGCCCATGCTGGCCTCAGACTTACTATGTATTGGAGGCTATTCTTGAACTCCTGATCTTCCTTTCTTTCTCTGCCAAGTACTGGGATTTTAGGTATGTGCTGCCGCAGCTGGATGTGTTTTATCTCATTTTCTTTTGGCTAAATAGTATTTTTGAAGAAAGTAAGCTCAATTTTCGACCTTGTAGTTTCTAAGGAAATGTTAAGTGTAACATAATATCTGCCAAAGTGACCAATATTAGTTGGTTTCTAAAATCTATTTTCTGTATATTGGCCACACCAACCCTCTGCACTCATTCATGAATAAGCCATCACCATCATACTTACTTCCATTTTCAGATATCGATTTGAATATGTTCTTACCAGGTTTTGGTATGCAAAGCTACATTCGCTCTCATGGAACTAGGAAGATAGTGGGGGATATATAGTCATCTTTTCCACAGGTTCTGTGTCCCTCACTTTTCATGTCTAGATGACCTTCTCGCCTGATGCTCCTAATAGTGGCATTCACCTGCTGCTCTGAGGATACAGCTTCTGCTCTTTTTCCTCTAAGCTTAGACCATTATTAATACTTGTCTTTCATTGCAATACTTTTTGCTTTTCTGTTTTTGATACAGGGTTTTATTTAACCCAGGCTGGCCTTGTACTCAAATGCTATGAATAACCTTGAGCTCTTGTTCCTCCTACCCCCACTTTCATGATTGCTGGGATTATAGACATAGTTTTATGCCATGCTGGGGATCAAACCCAGGGCTTCTTTATATGGTAGGCAAGCCACTGAACTGCTATGTTTTGAACACGTTGGCTACTTCACTGCTGTATTTGAGATTATTTTGCTCAGATCACTTCATGAGGTTATATTCTTTCTCTTTGTTTTTTGGTAATATTTTCATTTATTTGCAAGGAGGGGGATATGGGAAAATGGGAATGGGCGCTGTTAGAATACTGGATTGGTTAGAGCCATGTGAGAAATAAGAAAAAGATAGAGAGGGACTTGAATAGCATCCATTTATTCCAAAGGTTCTTGCGTGTGCCATGAGAATAACAGCTCACCTGTCTGGTGAACTAGGGAATCTTAAAAGGGGCTGAAGGAAGGGGCAGGGCTGAGCAGGAATGGGGCAAGGTGGCCATTGTCCTAGAGACTTTATCTTTGGAGTGAGAGTGAAGAATGGGGGAAGATTTATTTTACTTAACCGCCAGCTAAGAGGACTAATGAAAGGGTGGATTATGGTAATGACTCTTGTCTTTAAATTATGAGCCTATTAGGATTGGGGTTAACAGATAACTCAGAATGTTATATGGTCTAGGGATGGTCCATGGTCTTTTCTGGTCCACAGTAATTTCTTTGTTTCCACTGAGTTTGCCCAGTGACTTTTTAATCCTTCAGGTGCACCAGGGCCTAGTGCTGCTGCAAAGGAACTCCATACACATGCACCATATGGTGCACCTATTTTTACATGGGTACTGGCAATAGAACCCAGGCCACCAGGCTTTGCAAGAAGTGCCTAAAATTGCTGAGCCATCTCTCCAGCCGGAGGTTAAATTTGTGATCTTAGATCTTAACCAAAAGGCCAAGAAGTGATGAGATGAGACTTCTTTGAATTCTGTTCTCCTACTTACCAGTATTTCCCCTACTTTTTTAAAGAAGTAACTTAAAAAAGTCACTATTGCTCAGTTTTATGGAAAACTAAACATTATGAAGAATTTACTTGAAGAATCATATTAAAGACAAGAATATTTTGTTATACTGACAGTAAATTAAATCCCTGTAAGAAATAGGTAGAAACCACAATTTAGCAAGATGTATCAAGAATAACTGTACATTTTTTTTAAACTTTTTGACAACCTCTGTACACGATAGACAATATACCATGATTTTAATACCCCCGTTGCAGTTACTTTCTTGTTGCTTGGACAAATACCCAACCAGAAGCAGCTTATGGGAGTAAAGCGTTTATTTCAGCTCACAGAATCCAAGAGAAACACCACCAGTCTTCCATATATCCATAGCAGGGAGACACCCAAACAGTCCGCAAACAAACAGCTAGAGCTCCAACCTTGTTTTCTGCATTTCCAGTAGAGTTGGACTCAATATCTGTCCCCAGTGACACCTCAGGGCTGCTGGAGACTCAAGTTGCAAGCTTATTCTCAATCACAAATCCCTGAGGAAATCAAATGACAATAAAGGCATAATACTGGTGATGCAGTGGTCTAAGAGTGAGGTAGAGTTGCACTCTAACCCAGACTGACTTGGAATTCACTAGTCTCAGGGTGGCCTCAAACTCACAGTGACCCTCCTACCGCTGCTACCGCTGCTTCCCAGGTGCTGGTATTAAAGGTGTGTGCCACCATGCCCAGCTTCATTTAACTTCCCTGATGGCTAAGGGTTTAGAACATACTTTGAGATGTTTATTGGCCATTTGCATTGGGCAATCTTTCTACCTCTACCTACTGAGTGCTAGGATTAAAGGTGTTCTGTGTTTACACTATATCCTGCTTTATAGCCTTCCTCCCTTCCTACCTCCCTCTCCTCTCCTTTCCCCTCCTCTTCTCTCCTCTCCTCTCCCCTCCTCTCCCTTCTCCTCCCCTCCCCTCCCCTCAAAATGCCTTTGACCATTGAGCATCACCCCGGCCCTTTATGCTCCTTTTAAACAATCCTTGTTTCTTCCCAGTGTCAGGCTAAGAAAGGAAACAGTAATTGAGGCTTTGCAATCCATTTTCCTTCCCCACAAATATTCCAAATGAAAGTTGTTATGGCTGCAAAGTATGCTGAGGACTAGGAAACAGCAGATATGCATTTCTGAAATCTTTTATTTCAAAATTTATAGGTAAAAATCAACTTGTAAATGTATTTTATTTATTTGAGGGAGAGTATGGGCACTCCTGGGTTTCCTGACACATGGGCCTCTGTGCATCTGGTTTTACATGGTTACCAGGGAATCAAACCCAGGCCATCAAGCTTTATAAGCAAGTACCTTTAACCAGAGTCTTTTCTAGCCCAATTAAAAAAAAATTAATGCCAAATAAAATGAGACTATAATATCTTTTTGATTATGATTCATCTTTTTTTCCTTACAGTTTCTGAGGCTGTATTTGATCCATATTGTCTCTGTATGTCTGAAAGTTTGGTGTGTTATATATAAGAAAAACATTCATTGGAAGACCGAGCCAGAACCTTGGGGAAAAGGCTAATGGATTACTGCTTTGATTTGCCTTTCAGTTATTGTAATTATCATTTGGAAGAACATTGAAAATTCTCTTGGTTGAAGGAAAAATAAAGCATGAGTTAGCAAAAGCTTTGCTGGTATCCTGTGATGCCTTTTTTTTTTTTTTTTTTTTTTTTTTTGGTGTGTGTGTGTGTTTGTTGAGGTAGGGTCTCACTCTAGCCCAGGCTGACCTAGAATTCATTATGTAGTCTCAGGGTGGCCTTGAAATTCTTGGTGATCCCCCTCTGCCTCCAGAGTGCTGGGATTAAAGAGTATGCCACCACACCCAGCCATTTTTTGAGGTAGGGGTCCTGCTGTAGCTGAGCTAACCTGGAATTCAGTCTCAGGGTGGCCTTGAAATCACAGCCAATCCTCCTACCTCTGCTGGGATTAAAGGCATGTACCACTACTTTCAGTTTGTGATGCTTTTGATAGTATTGGTTTGTGCAGATTCTGAACATGTTAAGAATGATAGCAATAAAGCCCCTAGCTTCATATGTAGCTCATAAGGCTGGTAGGGGCTTTGCTGTTTCTAACATTTAACAAGAGGGGATTTCCTTAAGATCACCTTCACAAGTGGTTTGTGGGTGTTGTGCTGATTTCTGAGGAAACAAATCCTGTTTTCCTTGCAGGGCAGAAGTCAGATCAAAGTGTCCCCTTCAGGATGACCTTCCTTTCTTGGAGAAGCCCCCAAGCAGGCACGTTTCCTTACCAAACTTGTCTGAAGAAGAGCCACCTCTGAAGACTGTAACACTGGCAAATGAGGAAGCCCTGCAGAAGATCTGTGCTCTTGAAAGTGAACTTGCTGCTCTCAGAGCTCAGATTGCCAAGATCGTGACCCTGCAAGAGCAACAAAACCTCAGCACAGGTACATTTGTAAGTCAGGAGAATGCCACTGAATTATTATTGATTACTACAGCTCCTGAGATCGCTGGGGAGCAGAGTCAGTCCTTTGTAACCTAGTACACAGTTTGGGTTTGTTTTGAATGATCTTTATGCTCCTGAGAGGATGACTAGGAAATCTGGAAAGCATTGAAATTTATTGGTTTGAACTGCTGCTGTTGTAATTTCTTTATTGGAAGCTTAGCTCTTTGATGATACCGCTTCTGTCAGACAAGAGGATGTCCTTTGGCTTTCTGTCTAGTGAGTTTCTGGGTGGGACTTTTGCAAAGTGCTGTTTACTCTTTTCATGGCCTGAGGCAAACAGCTGATCTTTCCTCTCCCTTTTCTGCTATAAATTGGGACAATGGTGCCTATGTTACCAAGTTCCAGTGTAAGTATAGAAAGTATGTAAAAATGTCTTTAGCTATGTAATAAGACACTGAATTCAGAGATTCTGGTCTAACACTGTTGCTTTAATTAGTGTGTTGCGATTTCTTATGCAAAAGAAACCATGGCCTTGAAATCCTAGCCTTTTAGCAAGTAGTGGTAGTTTTTCCCATTGACCCAGTCTTGGCTAGACTCAGTATTAATCAGCTCTATCAAAAAGATAAAGAGGATAGATTAATTACAGTACTTCTGAATTAACTTCTTTGTGGCTTCATGGAAACCTTATCAACCTGGCATGACAGATGAAGGCACTCTGGACATTGGGTGCCAGAAGGGTGAGGGGCAGTCTTGAAGTGAACTTTGCTTTGAAAGATTCTGAAGTCCTTCCATTTCCCCCTTCTACCTTTGGTATTTTTTTCTTTTGCTTCATCTCCCTCTGCTGGTACTCTAGAAAAACTACTGTGAATAGTGGTAGAATTTTGAAGTTTGTTTGAACATCCTATTTATAATTAGAATATTTTGAGTAAAACCTTGGATCATTACTGTTTCCCTGTACCTTCATCATCATCCAGTTCTATAGTAGATGACTCGAATTTCTACTTAGGTAGAAAGGTGAATTTTTGGTATTTCATAATTTCCTTAAAAACATTTTTAAAAATATTTTTATTTATTTGAGCGGGGATGGGGAGAAAGTGCACCAGAGCCTCCTGCCATTGCAAATGAATTCCAGACACATGAGCCACTTTGTGCATCTGGCTTTACATGGGTATTGAACCCAGGCCATCAGGATTTTCAAGCAAGCACTTTAACTGCTGAGCCATCTCTCTGGCCCTCACAACTTTTAATTCTTACTTTGAAAATTAACTATGTCGGTCTTTTTGGAAAAAAAATTTCTTGCCTATGTAATAACCCTGGCTGACCTGGAGCTTCTTATGTACACCAAGCTGGCCTTGAATTTGCTGTGTAATCCTCTTGCCTTTGCCTTCCCAGTGCTGGGAATACAGGTGTGTGCCGCCAGCAATGATTAGTATGACAGCAAGTTTATTTGAAAGTGACAGTAGTAAGTTCTCTACCTGCATGGTTTGAGGGAGTGATGTTTATGCAGTGTAGACTGCTTTGTATTTCTCCTAAGAGGGATTCTGCAATATGCCACAACTGGTGCATTTGATATCACAGAAACACCCTTGTTAGGTTAACTGGAGCTTTTCCATCAGGTGAATTTGAGTTCACTGGTATAGTAGCTCAGGATAAGGTATTCTTAACAAAGTAATTGAGCTGTGTTATTATATAATTAAGGTTCTTTTTAAGGGTATTGGTTTTAGGAATGCAGAAGTCTCTGATATAATTTTGATTTTAAAAGCTAATACTTTGGCTACCTATTGCCAGCAGTCATGTTTTTTTTTTTTCCTCATTTCTTCTGTAGGTAACCTAGATTCTACCACATCTGTTACTGTAGCATCATCAGCTCCTCCTCCACCCCCACCCCCGCCCCCACCTCCACCTCTACCTCCATCGGGGCTTCATCAAAGTGCATCTGCTATTGATCTGATAAAAGAGCGAAGGGAGCAAAAAGCCAATGCTGGAAAGACTTTGGCTAAGAACAACTCAAAGAAACCTGGCATGCCAGATATGCTTGAGATCCTTAAAGATATGAACAGTGTTAAGCTTCGGGCAGTCAAGAGGTGAGGGTACATTTACTTTCTTCTTTACTATTTATTTGTCTTGTAAAAGGAAAGCACTGGGCTTCTTGAGAAATTTGTTTATAACTACCATGAATAATATTTCAACAAGGTGTAGGCTCCAGCAACTCCTTCTACATAATCTAAGTTATTAGCAAAATAGTTTTTTCATGTTCCCATTTCCTTTTAGTACCATCCTTTCCTGTGTGTGTGGATATGCATGATCATGTGGGGGAGGAGATTGGGGGTCCTGCTCTATCATTCTACCTTTTCTCCTTGAGGCAGGGTCTTTGACTGACCCTGGAGTTCTCTGTGATCCGCCTATCTTCCCATGGCGGTTACAGGTGTGTACAGTCCCACTCAGCTTTTACATGGGTTTGGGTCTTTATGCTTGCGTAGCCATCATATCAATCCTATTATGAAACTATTGTAACTGCCTTGAAGAAGAGCATATGCGTTGTTCTGGAGCTGCATTAAATGGTCCTTTTGTTGAGTTTAAGTGGAAAGTTTTCATCTCACTGCTAGCAATGTTTAAGATCATAGAGTAACTGATGTCAGAGAAGCACAAAGTACTCACATAAAGGATACCAGCATATTGAACTGTCCCCTTTTCATTCTCTTTTCAAAGGTCGGAGCAAGATGTAAAGCCCAAGCCAGTGGATGCTACTGACCCTGCTGCCCTCATAGCAGAGGCTCTGAAAAAGAAGTTTGCATATCGATATCGAAGCAATAGTCAAGGTGAAGCTGAAAGAGGAGTTCCAAAGCCAGAATCAGAGGTCACCTCAGAGACAGCTCTGGTGAGAATTTGTGTAGATGCTTTTTTCCTGCTAGACGGTAATTCATTTGCAAGTCATTGAACTGTGCCCTCTTTGTGATGTGGTACAGAATTTATTCTCTGCCTGAAAGTAGATTATAGCTAGCTGGAAAAAAGTTGACTTTTTTTTTTCCCCCTTAAGGACAGGGTCTCTTTGAACTCCTGATCCTTCTGCCCCTTCCTCCCAAGTGCTAGGATTATAGTTGTACACCACTACATCTGCAAAGGATGAAATCTTTGATATTTCAATTTTTCTCTCTGTAAAAGTTGTTCATTTGGAAATTTTATATGTATAAGAAAGCAAAGCTAATCACTGCTTAGTGATTCCCAGTAAGTACAATGAATTGAAATGTTGTGTAATAACACAACATTTTTTTAAATCTTAGGACAATGTATATTTTGTGTTTGGATTCAAAGTAAACTTTATTCAAAGTAAAGTGAAATCATATATCACAGGAAACACTGTGAAAGTCATCCGGAGAGAGTGAGATATGATGTAGGCATGGAAGTTATGCACCATGTCCCAGGTTCAGGTTTAACAGATTTCATAGGCCCTCGGATATTCATCCCTTGACTCATGTTACTGTTAAGGGTTATGTGCTTACCTATTCCAGAGAAGTATTCATGAAATTATTATTATAGGACCCAGAATCTTATCTTTATATGTTTTGTTTTTTATTTCCCAGTTTGGCCCACATTTGTTGAAGTCCACAGGAAAAATGAAGGCTTTAATTGAAAATGTTTCAGACTCCTAGTGGACAATGAGTTCAGAAGATCTCCTTCATCTGCTGGCTTGGAGAGCTGGGTTTGGCTAGTAAAAAATCAACACTATTTAATAAATAAATAGCTTTAGTATTCAGAGGTCTCCTTTATAGCCTAATTAGAGGATTAAACAATAGTGAAAGTATGGTAAGTTTGGTTTTGCTTTGTGAGGTGGTCAGTACTGGAGCCATCCTTCACATATATGTATTGGTGACATTTTCAGTATGTGGCCAGGGTATTTGGCTCCAACCTTGAAAGCATTTGGAAGATTTCAGAACATAGGAAAAATACTTGTGAATGCTACAGTGTTGGATTTTAAATTGTAACACTAATTTATCTGTGCATATGTTTTATGTACATAAGTTTGGATGCAGAACAGTTTAAGAATAAGCAATGAATGAATAAAGGTTCTGCTACCTTCATTCGCTTTCATTGTAGTTTAATAAATGGCATCATAAAGATGACCTTTTCCTGAGTTAATATTTCTAGATATGTCAGCATAAAATCCAGTATAATGGATTTAAAATTTTTAATATTGTTACAAATGTCCTTCATAATGAACCATTCTTGAATAGTGGATGAATTTCCTATAAATTATCATTGGTCAGAATGCTATCCCAGTGAATATAGCATACAATGCAAGTTTAGGTGTTACTAGAAAGTAGAAAACTACCTTTTCATCTAGGGCTTTTAAGGACTTGATATTTTTTTTTTTTTTTTTTGAGGTAGGGTCTCACTCTAGCCTAGGCTGACCTGGAATTTACTATATAGTCTCAGGGTGGCCTCAAACTCAGTGATCCTCCTACCTCTGCCTCCTGAGTGCTGGGATTAAAGGTGTGCACCACCATAGCCAGCTAATAATCATTTTTAAGTGCTTAATTTTTCTTTATGTTTTGTTTCTGACAAGTTCAACTACAGTTAATGTCAGAGTCTCTTACCATGGGTAAATATTTGGATTATTTAAATCTATACAATAGTTGTACTTCTTCGGAGGATTAGGAGATGGGGAGTGTAGATAGATAATTTATTTGAAAACGTGTTCTCCTAAGTATTTACAAAAAATGAGGTATTTACTAGTTTGAATTCAAATTGTGGATGTTGTACATTGTTTCTAAATGTTTTATATGGTTTGAAAATTCTGCCTTTTATGAAATTCACAAAATTTTGCCTGACACATTTTGACCTAAGAAATATATATTTATATCAGTATTGAATTTTGGCTAGTGTTCTAATAAAAGTTATTTTAAAATAAAGCAAATGGTTGTATTTTCCATGAGCCATGCTGCTGCTCACTTACATATTTGCCTTGTCTTTCTCCCTTTTTATTCTTAGTGTTATTTTCTCAGTAGATGAGATTACACGTTTTTTTTTTCTTTTTTTTTGGTTTTTCGAGGTAGGGTCTCACTCTAGCCCAGGCTGACCTGGAATTCACTATATAGTCTCAGGGTGGCCTTGAACTCATGGTGATCCTACCTCTGCCTCCGAGTGCTAGATTAAAGGCGTGTGCCACCATGCCCAGCTAAGCACCTTACTTTAAAAAGGTTAATAACAAAAATTCAGGTATTTCAGCCCCCTCAAGAGATGATGCCTTAGACTTGGGCAGTCCTCAACTGTGGGAACAAAAGAATATGGAATCAAGAGCCTGGCTCAAAGTTGACACCTATTATACTAGGCAAGACTGAGCAAACTATGAGGCCAGACCTTGACACACACCCTTGTGAAGTGCAGACATGGTAAGTATTACATAACCAACCCCAGAGGACAGTTCCTGCCCAGAGCTCAGGCTTGCATGACAATGATGAGCCAACGTTAGAGCCAAGAAGCTTCCTGACAGCCTCATAATTTAGCATGTGATTTCCAAACGATTGAGTTATAAGGTAAATAGCAAAGATAAAAATGTGAAAAGAGTCTTTTATTCATCAAAAGTTAACAGCAACAGGCACATATTAAAATGAGTATGGCAAAGCCTTTTACAAATGGCTTTACACTCAAGCTTTCTCCCAAGAAAATGGCTGTTGCAACAAACTGTAAACATAATTAATAAACAGTCTTTTACAGTAACAAGGGAAATACAAATGAACTAAAAGCACCGGTTTCTCTTAAAACTAGATTACAGTTGTGCTTGCTATACATAAAACAATTTAAAACAAATTACAAAAGTGGAATGTTTTGAGTCTAAAATTAGTCCTTAAATTTTGTCCTAGAAAACATCTGTTCACATCAAAAGGCCCATCAAAGGGAGGGACAAAAAAACAATGCACTTTTCAAATCAAAACGAGAAGTTTGGTCACTTAGCTTGGTGCATAGTTTAAGGCAACTGGAGCGATCTGTTACAGCTTACCTACCTTCCCCTCCCCCAAGTGTGGCTGCTCACTAGGTCACATTCTAAAATAATAAATAAAAGCTTACATTTCCAATCCTTTCCCACATGGATACACATAACATGCACAGCCATACATGCACAAACATGCACGCAAACACATCCACACTGTCACACACGACACCTCTCACGCACTGCAGCGAAAGGGACTTTAGTACCCTTGATCTGAAGGACACACTTCCCCATCCCGCTTTATTTCAGATTGGCAAGTACCCTGAGCTGATTATGGTGTTTTAAACATTCCACCTTTTTCTTGCATGTGCAGGTCAAGTGTACAGTAGTGAAAACAACATGCAATGTCTTCACTGCACAATCATAATACAGCTAGGACATTGGTGCTCCTCCCCTCCCACCCCAAATTAAAAACTGGACAGTTAAAAACAGTTTGCGTTGCCAAACAGCACTGGAGTGAAAGCTTGGTACTCTGTGATAGATGCTCGGTTTCCAGTGCACAAAGTAAAACCCAGCAAATGGGAGGATTTGGCGGCTGAAGAAGAAAAAAGGCAAACGACGGGGAAGCGCTGCAGTCTCAGTCTGAGCTGTAATGAGTTAGTGGTTCCTTCACAATCCTGCTCCAAGGCCACCGAGAACCAGACTGTTCCGAGTGGATTTGTAAACATCGAGTCTGGCCAGAGGCAGCAGAGGCTGGGCACTTCACATTTCTGTTTTCTCAGAGAACATAGTGGAAGGTACAGATGTACACTCTTGTATCAGACTGGTTGAATGCCGAGAGATTGCTGCTGAAAGACTCAGTTCAAGTTTCATATAAAAGATGAATGCTTCGAAAATAATATGGCACACCGAGAGAAACTTCCACGAGACTCCTTTCCAGGTAGCCTGCTGGGTTTTGCACACAAAAGCCGAATGCATATTGCTGTATGTTCGGGTCTGATAATTAAAAAGTGGGTTCAATCTTGGAAATAAATAATGCTGGCATCAGTCGTGTGGAAACCTCGGCTGTCAGTAAGTCCTCTCACCTCAAGACCCCATTTCACATTTCTCAACTCCTCCACGAGGCAGTATGTCCCACCAGTTCGGGGTTATGATAACCGATTTTCCTGAGGTAATAACTGTGAGCTCAGCTCAAATGCAGCATTGGAGTCCTCACTGCTGGGCTGCTCTCTCTGCAGTCCTTTCCAGCTGGCTTTGTTCAGTCCCACGTGTCCAAGCATTGTCTGGGACAGCCTTGTGTCTGAAAACCGGGCCCATTCTGTAAATAAAGGCTCCACTAGGTAAGTCATAAAACCTTGAGAAAATACAGAGAGCAAAAAGCCATTAATGTATACCCTGAACATATATAGTCTTAACATTCTCTAGTTCCATTCCAATGACCTAAATCTTATTTTTGAAAAGATTTGAGTATGTGTGCATGTATAATTTACATATCTTTTCTGATGAATCTATTTTTTAAGTAGTTCAATGGAGCTTTAAAGGTGGCCTGTCAATCCCATGGCTTGTAGGCCACGACACAAAGGACCAGTCCTATAAGACAAGTGAAGTCTAAGACATGGACTCTTCCAGGAAGTGGGGAATAAGGCCCACTCCAAGGTGGAATACATATCTGCACTAGTAGTGAGGGATGCCTCATTAGGGCCCAAAGAAGCCTCTTAGAAAACTGTTTATCAACTAAACCAGATTACATATTGGAAACAAATTTTCTGTCTAAAGCTCTGACTTTTTTAGAAAAAAAGAAACAGGACTTTTATTACAGCAAAAGGTTATATGGACCGTGGACAACATAAAGTTCCTTTTAGCCCACAAAATAAAAATCTCATTGTAAGTAAAGCAATTAGCTCAGGCTGACCTGGAACTTACTCTGCAATCCTAGGCTGGCCTCAAACTCAGTGATCCTTCTACCTCTGCCTCCCGAGTGCTGGGATTAAAGGCTTGTACTAACACACCAGCTTGAATTTTCTTTCCTTCCTTCCTTTTTTTTTTTTTTTGAGGTAGGATCTTGCTCTAGCCCAGGCTGACCTAGAATTCACTATGCAGTCTCAGGGTGGCTGCAAACTCAGCGATTCTCCTACCTTTGCCTCCCTGAGTGCTGGGACTAAAGGCGTGTGCCATCATGCCTGGCCCCAGTTTGAAATTTTCTAAGTCCACAACTACAATCAGGCTATCTGCAATAAGCCTTGCTTTCATGGATTCATTTGCTCCACGCATAGTGAATGAATGACATGCTAGTCTATGCCAGACCCTGTGCTGGGGTGGGTAGGAAGGAGCAGAGAACAAACACACAACCTCTGTCTTCAAGGAGCTTATGTTCTGGTGTGGAGAAAGGAGTAATAGAAGAATGCCATTACTGCAGTTAAACAGAATAGCAGTTCTCACTCTTGGTGATCAATGACGATGGGGAGACCCAAGACCCATCAGCATGACAGGAAAAGAAAGCTAACTGCCTAGCATGAGATGCGTCATTACATCTTCCAAGTCCCAGTGAACATTAGAGGAAGTGCTGCTCTCACTGCTAGCCTGAGAACCTCCAGGGAGATGGGGGTAGACACTGAGGAGACTGAGAACTCATCAAAACAGAAACTCAGAAGATGGTTAGAGTTCAACACTGAAGGAGACTCATAACCTGCCCTCCAAAGTTGGGGAATATTGCACAAGAGGGGGTGGGAAAAATGTAAGAGCCACAGGGTGAGAAAGGTGTACATTCATGACCACATAGTGATTATGCATAACCCCAGTGAGGAAGGGCCCTCAGTGGAAGGAGGTGGGCGAGAGGAGGACACCCAATGGGAATATGACCAATATGCAGTATGTTCATATGGTAAGGTTCTCAAGTAAAAAAAAAAAAAAACGCTTTTGGCAACCATCCTCACATGGTGTCACATTGATCCAGACACCCAAAACTGTTTGTCATGGTGTTTTTAAATCATGAGTGGCTGGAGCTGGGACCCAAATGGAGAAAAACCCATCTTACTAGATTATTCTCATTGTTTCAAATGGTAGAGATCTTAGAATTTCCTACCTTGAACATCTAACAAATTAGCTATTACCCAATAAGTTAGTTATCACTTCTTGGTTCTGCCTTAAACCACAATTTCATTTAGAGCTTTTGTGTTGTTGGTTTATGGTTTTTTTTTGGAGGGGGGAGGGAATAAGGTCTAACCTGGTAGCCCACACTGGCCTGGAATTCACAATGTAGCCCAAGCTGGCCTTGAACTCAAGGCACTCCTGCATTTGCCACCCAAGTGCTGGAGTTACAGATGTAGTCCACCATTCCTAAAATCATTTAGCTGCTAAACTAAAGAAAATACAGCAGACAGGGCCTTCAATATAACCGTGCAGTGTCTTAGAGCTAGTGAGCTATCACTTAGGACCTGGGCGACTCCACTGAGTTGCATTATCCCACACCTCTATCTGCAGATTTCAAAGGATATTTTACCAACTGTCTACCTCTTATGCTATCCGACAAAACTATTATTCCTATCAAAGAAGGAAACTGCATTAAGTATAACTTGTACCATTTAAAAATTTTTAGAAATTAGCACATGTGTGCACAAAAGTCTCATGCTGCTACAAAAGAACACACATCTGAGTTTATGTGAGTGGCTTGGGAATTGGACCTGCGTCAGAAGGCTTTACAAGCAAGCACCTTTAACCACTGAGTCACCTCCCCAGGCCCCAGCTTGGACCTTTTGGCCCAGTACTGCCTCTGAGCAATCACTGCTCAGTGTCATAGTGAAGAGCCTGGGATCTGATGTCAGAAAGAGCCCAACAGTAAAACTTTTAAAAAGAAAATTATTTATTTTTATTTATGAGAGAGGGTGGGTATGAGTGCACTAGGGTCTCTTGTTACTGCCAATGAACTCCAGCCAGACATGCCACTTTGTGCATCTGGCTTACATGGGTACTGGAGAATGGAACCCAGGTCAACAGGCTTTGCAAGCAAACTTTTTCTTGTTTTTATAGGTAGGGTCTGGCTCTAGCCCAGGCTTACCTGGAATTCACTATGCAGTCTCATGCTGGCCTCAAACGCACAGTGATCCTCCTATTAAAGGCATGAACCACCACACCTGACATAAACACTTTTTAAAGGAACATTTGAAGACAGTATGTGGAAAAGGAGAAAGAAACGCTACTTGTTTCCTACTGCAATGTCAATAGATAGATGTTGGCCGTCATGATTTATTGTATCTCTGCCACTCTGAAGAGCCAGTTCCCAACTGTCTAACAGTAATAAGGCCTCTACTTTAAGATGAACTATTTAATGAAGGATCTGGCTTCTGTCCCTTTATAGAAATCACTGCTTTTATTATTATTATTATTATTATTATTATTATTATTATTTTGGCTTTTTGAGATAAGGCCTTTTTGAGGATGGCCTCAAATTCACAATGTAGCTGAGGATGATAGAGCCTCCTGCCTACACTTCTCAAGTGCTATGCCCAATCACACCCTGCTAAATATTTAAGCATTTTCAACCTCACTTGCAAGTTCCTCAGGCAAGAGAAGATTTAAAGAAGTTAGATATGGTGGCTCATGCACTGGGAAGGCTGAGGTGGGTGAGTTCAAGGCTACTGAGTAAATTGCAAGTCAGCCTGGATGAGAGTGAGAGCCCTGCCTATGGAAAACCAAACAAACAAACAAAACAACAAAAACAAACAAAGCTACAGTGCTGGGCATCCTGTACTGCACCACTCTCTTCTACAAGAACTCTGGTCAAGTCAACCACTCTCATGAGAGAGTTTTATGATCACAATGTGAAGGTCACATTTCAGACCCTACTTATGGAGTGCTCTATATTATAGTCCTCCTTGCAGAGGCCACAGGATTTTGCTATTGCTAAATTTCTAGAAACCTTACTTTTCTCAAGTTTATGGATCCACCTTATTATGTTCAACCTAATGCTCAGAGGCCCTTCTCAATCCAAGCTACCAAAATACATTCCCCTCTACGCTCTGGCGCTGCACCCCACCCTCAACATCTTTCCCCACTTTAAAACCAAACCCAAATTCATTCAAACCCTAAGCAATCCTTCCTATGTTCTCCCAGGAGCTACAATGTGCCAGTTACAGAACAAGTCACTGTGCTTTCTATTACATTAGTTCCTTCAACATTTTCAAATGTTTCCTGCTTCTAGGTATGGTACTAGGTTCTGGAAATACACTTTGGAAGCCTGGCACAGGAGGGAACAACTCTGCCTGGAGAGACACATGCAACTTTTGAGAGATGATAACATCTGAGCAGGGTCCTTAAGAGTCTATGAGGCAGACAGGAAGGACTAGCAGGGCACAGAGTGAAAGGGTCATAAAAAGAAATGAGGGCAAAACTTTTTAAATTACTTAGAAACTAGAAAGCATACATTTTATACTTCTCTCAACAGAATTCCAGTGAGTGGAGTTTTGAACCAGAAATATCTGAATATGTATAGTTACCAATCTGGATGTTGGCAATGGACTCGGTCTGACGGTCACAAAGTGGACTCACGCCCAAATGGTACTTTTTCTCTACATCTCCTTTAAATAAAAAAGAACTTTGTTAAGATGAAACACATCTTCTGGCTAGATCTATAATTAGCAACTTCATTATGCCTGCAAATTCCTCACAGGTGCACACACAGTCCTCATGAGTGGGTTTATCTTTAAGTTATTCATACACAGAAAGGTTGCTAAGTTGGTAACTTTATTTAAAGGGAGGAATTAGAAGATTTTTACTAGGTATTACCTCCAAGACTAATTCTGCCAGTGTTTTAAATACACGTTACATGTTCAAATGGCCCTTCTCTCCATACTGGCCAAGGGATGGGATAAGTTAAGGAAATTCTTGTGTACAATAATATTTCCAATCTATATGTATCCATGAATACATACAGACATGGCTACTAATTTTCAAAACAGACGCTCAGCATATCATTGGTCATGTGAATATCTACTACAAATGGTTGATAAAACATACAGCATCTACTGCAAAGCTCTTACAACAGGCTGGGTTCTATTTTACTCATATAGCACTTTAACTTGCCTTGGTGGAAAAATTCCTCTGTTACTTTTTCACTCCACTGTTTGCTTAATTCCCAGGTTCGACATGGGTTACAAATGTCAGCACATTTCAAAGCCATCTAGCAAACAAAATAGTAAAATTTTAATAAAAAATAAAAAATTGAAAAAAAGTAAGACCACAACTATACTAAGTTTAAATATACTTTAATAAGGGCCGGGGAAATGCCTGAATAAGAGCATTGCTGTGCAAGCAGGAGGGCATGAGAGGGCCCTGAGACAGCAGCCACGGAAGAATCTGGGCATGGGCATGCATGCCGTAACCCCAGTCCTGTGTGTGGGAAGCAGAGACAGGAAGTCTGACAAAAACAGCAGCTCCAGGTTCAGCAAGAAACTCCATCTCAAGGGAATGAGCAGAAGAGTGATAGAGAAACCTGACATTCTCCACTGGTCTCTGTAGGTGTGCACACACATGCATACATCATACATACACATCACACCACACATGCTATACATGTAAATACTCCAGCAATGAGAAAAAATACAGTGAAACACATGTACAAAAAAGCTTGGCATGTAGCTCAGGGTAGATCCATGTTTAGTATGCATGAGATTCTGGGTTCAATACCCAGAAACAAACAACAGGGAAAAAAAAGATAAATGAAAGTCAGGCATTGTGGCTGACACCTTTAATAGGATTAATGTATTCAAGAACTTAGGCTGAGGCAGACAGATCACCATGAGTTCAAGGCCAGAGTGGGCAACAGTAAATTGAGGATAGCCTGGGCTATAGAGTGAGACACTATTTCACTCCCTATCAAAAAGGACAAAGAAAATATTGCAAAATAAAATACTTCAGGATGCTACTGGACCTACCAATTATTTTACAGAAATGCTACAAGATTGCTAAACTATAATTTTGCTCAAGAATCCCAAAAAGACAACCACAACAAGTGGATTAATCACAACTATAAACTAGAGAGAAATAATTCACTCCTTTCCCACTTCTCAGATGTGAGAATTATAATAAAATGCCATTTGTTGACTGGTATTATAATTTTATATGTTTTCTTTTTTCATCAGAAATCTTGAATATAAAAACTATCCAAGCATGGGGCTGGAGAGAAAGCTCAGAGGTTAGGGACTTGTCTACAAAGCCTAATGATCCAGGTTTGATTACCCAGTACTCAGGTAAAGCCAGATGCACAAAGTGGCACATGCATCTGGAGTTCGTTTATAGTGGCTAGAAGCCTTGGCATGCCCATTTTCTCTGTCTCTCTTTCTGCATATATATATATATATATATATATATATATATATATATATATATATATATATATATATATATATATATATATCTGTTTTTCAAGGTAGGGTCTCGCTCTAGTCCAGGTTAACCTGGAATTCACTATGTAGTCTCAGGGTGGCCTTGAACTCACGGCGATCCTCCTACCTCTGCCTCCCGAGTGCTGGGATTAAAGGCATGCGCCAGCACGCCCGGCTAATAAAAATATTTTTATTCATTTTCAAGCAGAGAGATACAGAGAGAGAGAATACCAGGGTCACCAACTTGTGGGTGTGGCTTACATGGGACCTCGGGAATTGAACCCAGGACCCCAGGCACTAGAGGCAAGTGCCTTAACCGCTGAGCCATCTCCCCAGCCCAAAAATATTTTTAAAAACTGAAATCAGAAAGCTATAAATGGTGGCTCATGCCTTTAATCCCAGCACTCAGGAGACAAAGGTAGGAGGATCACCATGAGTTTGAGGCCATCTGAGACGGGACTAGAATGAGACCCTACCACAAACAAACAAACAAACAAACAAACAAAGCAAAACTGGGTTTGGTGGCATGTGTCTTTAATCCCTTTAAGCACTTGGGAGGCTGAGGTAAGAGGACTGCCATGAGTTTAAGGCCACCCTGGGCTACAGAGTTCTAGGTCTGGGGTAGAGTGAGACACTGCTTAAAACAAACAACAACAAAACACGCAATGATCCCTCCCTGGAGAAGGAATCAGATGGAGCCTTGACAGTGCTCCCCTTCCTTCAGGAGATCCTTTCCTCTTCTAGGATCATTCACCCTGAAAAAAATCTTTTCTAACATTTTATTTCTGTTTACTAGTCACATGATTTACCCTGGAAATAGATTATTTCTAAGAGCAGTTTTACCTGCAGAACCAAATGCCTATGTCTGCCATCTTCTAGGCGTAAGTCGCCTCTATCCAAATGGGACCTAAACAACGACAGGTACTCGTTCTGACGACTGATGTCTGTGGCTAGTATCAAAGCACCTATCTGAGTCTCCATTTGTTGCCTGGAACCAGAGAAACACAGAAGAAACACAAGACTGTCAAGCACATTACTATGCAGAAAGGCTTACAGATCTTAACTGCTGTTCACCTTAAATTTTATTTTCTTAAAAATGGATTTTTTATGTCTTTAACAAGCTATTAATAATAAAAAGTAAAACAAAGAGAATTTGTAGGAAAACAATAGTACATAAACATTCGAAAGGAGTTCCTTTGTCAGCCAAGATAGAATTATTCATATACAAAAATTAATATAATTCCAGGATATTTTCTCAGAGATTAGTGTAAATGTGTTGTTGTTTGCTCAAAACTTCTAGGGCTTAGGTACTGACTCTGGTCTCTTAGGTGCCTGCGATCTGAGAAGTGGCGAAGACTCAGATGGATAAATACTACCAGATTAAACTGCCTGCTTTGGACCTTTTGAGAAAGATGGCCGATGGAATCCTGAAAATTCCACTGAAAACTTAACAGAAGTTCAGATTCAACTATATTTTTAGAGTCAAATTTAAAAAATCAATCAACTATGTGTATTAGAATATCCAAAATTGCTGGAAGGGAAATGGTAATATATTTCTATGCAAATATAAATTATATTATTATAAAGACTTTATTCAGTTGAACATGAAATAGAAATACTATATAATTCCTGTTTATAACAAGTAAGTAGTAATGAATGATTGAGCCAGTGTGTATTTGGAATGAAATTTATAGGACTCAAATTCATGGAATGTGTTTCATAAAAATAAATATCTAATGAAATGCTATTGACCAAACCACACAACTTTAAAAAATTAAAATTTTGATATAAATTTAAAAATGAGATAATTCTTACATTCAGTTGAGCAAAAATTGTAGAATACTTGGACGCAACAGTAAATCTTTAGAAATTATTTTGCAATTGAGTTCCATAGGTGATAAATTAAATGTCTTAACCCAACCTACCTGCTTTCTAATGGCAAATGTGAGAATAAACCAGATTCTCTCAATAAGCCCACTGCAGATCTCCAGTGGTGATTTTCCAATACTGAGGTATTCTACAAGAAAGATGTATCTTCTTTAACAGCAAATCAATTTCTGAACATAAAGTATTCTTTATCAGTAGTATTAACTTGTTTACAGTTTTTAATGGAATTATTTATCTACTTGTAAGAAGAGAGAAAGAAAGAGAGAGAGAGAGAGAGAGAGAGAGAGAGAGAGAGAGAGAGAGAGAGAGAGAGAGAGAGAAGGCACATGAGGGCTGCTGCATAGGAACTCTAGATGCATGTGCCCCTTTGTGCATCTTGCTTTATGTGGGTACTTGGGAATTGAACTCTGGTTGTTAGGTTTTGCAAGCAAGCACCTTAATTGCTGAGCAATCTCTCCAGCCCTGGTTAAAGTTTTAACATTTATTGAGAATTTACTTTCAGTTCTTTAAAATATGAAACACTTAGCCTAGAATTGAAAAATATTAAATTCTGGCTGGGTGTAGTGGCACACGCCTTTAAACCCAGCATTTGGGAGGCATAGGTAGGAGGATCGCTGTGAGTTCGAGGCCAGCCTGGGACTACAGAGTGAATTCCAGGTCAGCCTGGGTTAGAATGAGACCCTTGAAAAAACAAACAAACAAACAAAAAATATTAAATTCTGATGATGAAATTTCACTAACCTTGTATAAAGTTGCCAAGTAATGGTTAGTTTTAATAAGGAAAAGTTGATTAACACCTGGGTGATCCAGATCATGAGTGGCAGCTGCAATTAAGCTCAGCAAGATATCCCAAGGAGTTACAGAACTGGCAAGCTAAGGTGTGATAAAAGAGTAATTAATTACAAACATATTTGAAATACACCCCATAGCACTGGGTCAGTTTCAGTCAGTAAGCAGTGGTGGCGCTGAGTCTCCTCTTGGTGTTCTTTAATCATGGTACTGGCTTGAGGCCTAGTGGAGCCGGCCTGCTATAATGGTGTTCCCACCCCAGTAGAGTTCACAGAGCTCAGACAGACACCACTTCACTTTAAACACATGTAACTACAACTGTAGCTAAAATAGAAACCATTCATTTTGAGAAAAAATATGACAAATACATATTTGTGTGTTTTTATTACTGCAGCATTTCCCAACAGAAGACCTGGAATTTTGAAGGTATTTATTAAGTTGGTCATTGGATTTCAATAATATAATCTAATATGCAAGGTTATTCTATGGTCAGTCTTATGTTTAAGGAGACTAATGAGCAATCGTGTGAGTCTATGTCAAGTGTGCAATAAACCCTCTAACAACAGACGGCTTTGTTAAGAACCATGTTCACCATGCAGTCACGTCAGAAAAATTTAATCTTGTAGACTAGCAGTTACAACATTATTCTTAGTAATTGCTACAGTCTTATTTCAACAAAAAGATAACCATACATCAAAATTTTATTAGCTGAATAAAATTTTGTTCCTCCCTGCCCCTGAGAGAGGGTCTCGTTCTAAACAGGCTGACCTTTAATTCACTATGTAGTCTCAGGCTGACCTTGAACTCAGAGCAATCCTCCTACCTCCACCTCCTGAGTGCTAGGATTAAAGGCGTGCAACCACCACACCTGACAGAGAGAATAGGTTTGCCAGGGCGTCTGGCCACTGTAAATGAACTCCAGATACATGTGCCACTTTGTGTATCTGGCTTTATGTGAGTACCAGGGAATCAAACTTAGGTCATTAGGCTTTGCAGGCAAGCTCCTTAATTGCTGAGCCATCTCTCCAGCCTTTGACTAAAAAAATTTTTCTTTTCTTTTCTCTCTCTCTCTTTTTTTCCCCCCCTTCAAGGTAGGGTCTCACTCTAGCCCAGGCTGACCTGGAATTCACTATGTTGTCTCAAGGTGGCCTTGAACTCACAGTGATTCTCCTATCTCTGCCTCCCAAATGCTGGGATTAAAAGTGTGAACCACCATGCCCAGCTCTGACTAAAATTTTTAATAACAAAAAATGATCACCTTGACTCTATTAGGGGCCTTCATGAATCATCCTTGTTTTTCTGAAAAACTCTACTGATCCATTCTACATTCTTTTTCTCATCTTCCAACTGACTTATGAATTACAGCGCTTCACTTATACTGCACACTTTTCTTTAGGTTTTCATTAGGATAACCAACCCTCCTTCAACCTTTATGATCCTGTAACCTACCAGTGAAAGCACTTGCACACACATCACTAATATATTTACTGATAGATTATTATGCAAAGCTAACATACACCACACATTATGAAGCAAAGGTCAAAACTGAAAACAAATTAGATGGGATTAAAAAAAGAAGCTTAGATTCAAATCTTATTTCCTTTCTATGCCAGAAGAGACTTTTTTGTATCCCTTTTGCTAAGCAAACCTCAACCAGAAAAAAGTCACAATCTGGGGGCTTGGATCTCTTGGGAAACTGTAAGTTATCTGAAGGTACAGAATGTGTATTATTGATTTTTGTATTACACATTGTTGATACACAGAGGAGCTAAATAAGTAGGGAGAAGATGGTGAGAAAAATGATTTTCAAAATAGCCTGGCCAGTGTAGCAGGTAGCAAGCCAGTCTTATAATCTGAAAAACAGGATTTCCTCACTTAGGATATGCAAGTATATTAAAGCCAAGCCTTTTGGTTAGTTTATTACCATATGCAAGTTATACTACACTGAAGACTATTTTAAAAGTCATGATACATAGACTTTAAAAGTGGGCATCTGGGCTGGAGAGACTGCTCAGTGGTTAAGGCATTTGCCTCCAGTGCCTAAGGCCCCTGGTTCAATTCCCCAGGACCCACATAAGCCAGACCCACAAGGTAGTGGCCCTGGTGCGCTCTCTCTCTCTCTCTCTCTCTCTCTCTGCTTGAAAATGATAAAATATATTTTTTTAAAAAGTGGACATCTTTATGTATCTCATGATCTCTTAAAAGTCAGCATCAGGCCAGGCATGGTGGCACACATCTTTAATCCCAGCACTTGGTAGGCAGAGGTAGGAGGATCGCTGTAAGTTCAAAGCCAACCTGGAACTACAGAGTGAATTCCAGGTCAGTCTGGGCTAGAATGAGACCCTACCTCAAAAAAAAAAATTAAACAGAATAAAATAAAATAATAAAAATCAGCATCAACTGGTGGAGACCCGTTTAGCCAGCCTGCTTTACTCCTAACATCCAGCCAGAGGAAGATCCAGAGAGAGGGTTTAGGGGTAGGCAGATCTCAGAGCCTTCAGGGATAGGCGATGTCTGTGGGCAGCCATGGCTTTCCATAACCTCCACAACTGACAGCTCCCATTTCTATACCTTGATTCTTACCCAATTCCTTTGACATCTCCAATTGGAATATATATATGTCCTCATACACAAACAAAACTCATCATTTGGACCAGGTCTACCATAAAACTCACTCCTCCTCCTACATTCCTCTTCTCAGGAAATCTTCCACTTTCTCAACCGCCTGACCTTCACTGACTTACCTATTTCCTTAAAATCATTCAAATACCACACTTGGTCACTAACTCCCAGGACACATTATAAACAGTGTACTACTCTCCTTCTCCAAGGTGATCATGCTCCTTCAAAGAAGCATGGCAGCTCATGGCAGGCATTCATGCTTCAGGTCTTGTCTGATTTATTTTCAAACCACAGCCAAGGTAATTTCCCCAAATCTCTTAATTCCCTTCTGTACCTCCCCATCCTGCACTCATGTGGAACAAGGTATATGCCAAATATCCTCAACACAGAGCTCAGGACTGAAAGACTCGACCCTCTTTGGGGTTCACAAACACCACACCAAATCTTTAGCTGCTGTACTTGGAGTCACAGTGATAAATGTAATTCAGATGGATCTCATCCTTATCTAAGACGCTTCTGACTTGAGGTCATGTCAACTAATTAAAAAAACACACAAAACTATGTCCAAATTTTTTTCTTGTGATTCTCACTTAAAGCAAAGGTCAACACTTACTTTAGGTTCCTTTAGGTAACAGTGCATGGCCTGAGTAACGTCTGCAGCATGGACTGCGTTGTGGTAAGGATTCTGACTGTGGTAATCTTCTTGAATCATAACTGTAGCAAAGAAAGAAAGACCCCAATTTTACTATAAACAGGTGATCTATGAAAATACAAAACATGGTAATTATGAATAGCCCCACTGTATTTTCTAGGTATCCATCAGCTAAACTATCCAGATCAGAGATGATAATTACCTTACAATTCACAAGAAATGGGAAACATTCTGAGAAATGTGCTACCAGATGTTTCATCACTGTGAGAACACCTGAGTGTGTGCACAACTCAGATGGCTACAATGTCACTAGGAGATATAACCTTAATTAGAACCACCATCCTATATGCAGTCTGTCACTGACCAAAATGCTATATGGTGCAAAACTGCAAATGTGTCTTAAGCCACTGATTGAGTGGCTTCTTATAGAGCAATAGCTGACTGATAAAACTGATAAGAAATTTATCAAGTTCTTGTACAAATCTCATTATTGTTAAATGGATTAGAACCACTTACCTAAAAACCGACGAAGCTTCATCATATCTAAATGGAAGTACTCAATTAATCCATGAAGACTAAATAAATGAAAGGTTAAACTTACTAGACTATTTCCTAAAAAGAAAAAGGAGATAGTATATTAGTAGGAGACATGAAATAACAAGACGACACTGTGCTATCAAATAGGATTTTGAATATAAATTTTGGAAGGATAGTACCAACTAACACTTTTGTTCTACCTAAAGTTTGTATCTTATTTACCAGTTATGAACTTTAGATGTTAACATCTTTGTTCTTTATTTTTGTTTGCTTTTTCAAGGGGTACAGTTTCACTCTAGCCAGGCTGGCCTGGAACTCACAGTGATCCTCCTACCTCTACCTCCAATGTGCTGGGATTAAAAGCCTGAGCCACCACACTCATCTTTGTTCTATTTAAAAAAAAATTGCTGTTTCACTTTTCCACAAAAGATGGAAAGATATCTTTCAAAAATTTGTGATTAATTTTTAAAGGCATCAAAATAATTATAATCAATTATAGTCAAGCTTTCATGTGGAAGCAGGCTGACCACGAGCAAACAGTTTTGGCTGCAGCTCTGGTAGGTAAAAGCTATGCTGTTGCTTCTTTTCCTCCTTGGTTTTCTCTCCCTCTAGCCTAGGCTGACCTGGAACTCACTCTGTAGCTGCAGGCTGGCACGGAACTCACAGCAATCCTCCTACCTCCCGAGTGCCAGGACTAAAGACGGATACCACCAATGCAGCTAGTCGTACTCATTCTGACTGGAAGAGCTTCAAGGAACCAGTAACCTTCTGAGGATCGTCAGGATCAAGATTCTGAGCTCAACCTCTGCCTTACAACATCACCAGAAAATCTGAGTCCCAAGGGGACAGGCAGCATCACAATGGTGGAAACTATCACTGCAGGGTCATGGTCACCTCTGCCCAGTAGTCTGTTTAGCTACTGAAGTGGTTCACTTTTTTTTTTAATTGTTGTTTTTTGAGGTAGGGTCTTGCTCTAGCCCAGGCTGACCTGTAATTCACTATGTAGTCTCAGGATGATCTTGAACTCACAGTGATCCTCCTACCTCTGCCTCCTGAGTGCTGGGATCAAAGGCCTGTGCTACCATGCCTGGCTTCTTTACTTTTTAAAATACCTATTTCCAAGACTTAATCTACTCTTTCTCAAACTTTGAACATGCTTATTTCTTATCTAGTCCCTCATTTCCACATGTTCTCAAAGACCTACTTGTTCCATCACATACATTTACCCTTACCCACATCAGTCCATCGGCTTGCCTGTCTCTTTTCTGTTAGGAAGCCTGAGCATTCAGATACGTCCTGTGTTCCCTTGTCTTTCAAAGAACCACAGCCTCTTGGCCTCCTTGTTTCACTCATTCCTCCCACAGTCGAGCATTTTGGAAGCCTTGCTAACACTGCCAGGACCTCGTCTCAGCCTTGCTTCTACTCCCCCAGCAGACAATGGGAGCCCACCAAGGACAGGAATGAATTACCATTAAAAAATAAACTCTTATTTAAATTTAATTTATTGTTTTTAACCTATGTGTTCATGTGTATGGATGCATGCATGCAGAGGTTAGAGGACAGCCTTGAGTGTCACCCTGTTTGTGGCTGGCTGGACCCCTGAGCTTAGGACAGGGGTTTTCCTGTTCCTGGCTTCCTTTTGATTGCAGACACTCTGCGATTACAGACATGCACACTGTATCCAGCTTTATGTGGGCTCTGGGATTCACAGCAAGCACTGTACTCGCTGGGCCACTTTCTGAGAGCAGGAAACCGCCATTTTTGCTCGGCTTACTTTTCCATGTGCCAGCTCTCTGGGTGCTTCGTCTTCTAGTATATTTCTCACAATGCTGTGCACTTCATGTATGGGCTTGATCTAATACATTATTGTGAAATCTCAGATAACAATAGTAACAAATAATGTGATTTCAGTATTATTTTTTGAGACGGGGTCTCTTATAAGCCCAGGATAACCTCAAGCTCCTCATCCTCCTTATTAACCTCCATTTCCCAAGTGCTGGGACTACAGGAATATGACACCATGCTTGTTTTATGGGTGCTTAGGGCTTAACTCAGGGGCTCATGTATGCTAAGCAGGTACTGTACCAACTGAGTATATCCCCAGCTCCACTGACCCTAGGGTTTGTTGAAGAAGGCTATATATAGAAGACATAATTAGTCTTACACTAAAAAACTATATTAATAAAAGCTGGTGTAGTGGCGCATGCCTTTGATCCCAGCACTGAGGAGGCAGAGGTAGGAGGATTGCCGTGAGTTCAAGGCCACCCTGAGACTACATAGTGAATTCCAGGTCAGCCTGGGCTAGAGTGAGACCCTACCTTGAAAAAACGAAACAATAACAATAACAAAACAAAATTATACTAATACTACTTGAGGGAAACAGGATTATTTAATTGAGCTCATTAACCAAAACTGCTTAAACAACTGTCAATACATGCCTGTAGCTGAGGAAAAAGTACATCAGTTAGAATAATATTTTCATGAACAGTATTACAAGTATAGAGGTCAGAAAGATTATTTTGTAAAGTTATGGCACTTCACCTTCATATAAAAAGAAAAACTGGAAATAGTTTTTTAAGAAATTAAATGCTAAGAGGCACTAAAGTCCTGATAATGTATGTTGAATCATTTGTTAGGAAGTGAGCTATATCTCTGTAGTTATTGCTATAACAATAACTCTTTTCTCTGAATATATATATACATATATGTATATATAGATAGATGATAGATAGATATTGTAGAATATATATTCTGTACAATTAGGTTATTATAGAGTTCTCATGAAATCATTTTTCAAACCTAATAAAACAAGCCATCAATTTCTAGGATATAGGTTAAGTTTGAAGAATGCTACAACATAGTAATAATCCTCTTCTGGAATTCAGGCAAATGGCAGTAAGAGATACATAAAATATTCCCTACTAGGAACTTTATCCATTTTGAATTGAAAAGCCACATGCAACATTTTTCCCCTTTTCAATTTACAGAGTATCAACAATTTCAACACCAGAGAGTAAGAAGGGAAGTCAACAAAACCTCTCCAACAAGACATACTTAGTTGTATTAAACAGAAAAATACTTTCTGAAATGAAAACACTTTCCTAAAAAGAAAACTGTAGTTATAAAAAAAGACGATTGCAATTAAAAATATAGCAAAATTAAGGCCTGCTAAGGTGGAGTGGCCCTCAATGTGGCTTTTGGAAAGCAGTTCCCAATGACAGCTAGAGCAGCACAGGGCCGGCCACTAGCTCTTCCGGAGCCAGATGGCTTTCAGGCAACAAGCTGCATCCTGCTCTCTTCTTGGTGTTACTCTTTGCCTCCTCTTCCCTATTCTCTCCCAATATCATACAGGAACTTAGAGCGTCAGAAACAAAGAAAGAAAACTACAAACTTGACTATCATGAATAACATATCATACAGAATTAGTTTTAGGTTAAATATTTTTTAAATGACCTCCTACAAAATCAACGGTAGATAGCTAATGATGGGAGGTGTTTACTAACTCTTCGTGATCTGGAAACAATCACCTTCTCCACACACCCAGGTCAAGTGAGGCACTCCATGGGCAAGTGGAGTTAATCATGGAGGCTAGGGGTTACCACTACGACCACAGTATACAGACAAGCTCACCTGCTTTCATCCTAAGCCTGAGACTTGCAGGGTATGTGCTATTTAAAAATAAAATTTAGAAAAGAAAAACAACTATTTCAACGTCCGACAGGCACCCCAATAGCCTAAGAATAGGCTATGAGCTGTTAGTTTATATAAGGCTAACCTTTGAAGGTGTTAAGGGTAGCATTGCTTCATCTATATTTATCTTGTGATAATAACTGAAGTAATATTTGTATTGAGTTATGAAAGGAGAATTTCCTGAATCTAGAAGGTGGGCCACCTACCACCTGTATTAAAAAAAAAAGTTCTGGGGGAAGGCCACCTTGCCTTTCTAGTCCTTGCTGCCAAGGTGGGGGCAGGGAGAGAAGCAGGAGACTCAGCCACCCAAGGGCAAAAAAAAAAAAAAAAAAAAAAAAAAAAAAAAAAAAAAAAAAAAAAAAAAAAAGCCAAGGTGGCTTTGCTGATAAAGGCAAACAATTTTGCCCAGGACCAGTCCAATATACTTCCTGTCAAGAGTGCACAGACAAGCGGAAGTGCATACAGAAGTACTTTCTTGACAACCAGCCTATAGCCTAAAGAAATAATGTAGTGACACTAAAACCTTTAGCAGCTCAAGGTCAATACTATGTTTGTCCAATAAGAAAAAGCAGCTCACTTCAAAAGGACCCTCATATTTTATTCCATCAATCCAAACAGTCAGAACTGACTTACACTCTGTAATTTCCACTCTATTTTGGTACATTAAAAAGTTATTTAGGGGCTGGAGAGATGGCTCAGCGGTTAAGGCACTTGCTTCCAGTGCCTAAGGCCCTGGGTTCAATTCCCCAGGACCCACATAAACCAGACCCACAAGGTGGTGGCCCTGGTGTTTCTCTCTCTCTCTCTCTCTCTCTCTCTCTCTCTCTCTCTCTCTCTCTCTCTGCTTGAATATGAATAAAATATTTTTTAAAAAAAGTTATTTAGGCTGGGCATGGTGGCAAATGCCTTTATTCCCCTCAATTGGAGGTAGAGGTAGGAGGATTGCCATGATTTCAAGGCCAACCTGAGATTACAGAGTGAGTTCCAAGTCAGCCTGGGCTAGAGTGAGACCATACCTCAGAGAGAGACAGAGAGAAAGACAGAGAGAAAGAGAGAGAGAAAGAGAGAGAGAGAGAGATTTCAAGAGATAATGGCATATTTTGATTACTATCAAGAGTAGCAACAAAACATAAAATTTTGAGGTGATTTCTATCGGCTTTTAGAAGTCTCTTTAAAAAGGTAAAATGATGCTCCTGTGCCAGAAAAGGCTCGTACCATATGCACGCGAACAATAACCTACCATGGTTGTCACAGTGCAAAAGTCTAGGGGCAACATTACTTGAAGAAATCAAATTCTCCACTTACCATTTGTTAGTCTATCAAATAGAAAGATATCAAAATTCCAATTTCCAACTTTTTCCAGCATACACTGAAATGAAAACCAAACATTCCTACTGTAATTTAATTTCAGTAACATTCTGTCTTTTGTAGACAGCCCACAGACAAGTTAATGAAAATGCAAACTGACTGATTTGCTTTAAGAAATACCAAGAATTATTCTCCTTCACTTATTTAACCTTATTATTTTCATATTCTACACACATACACACACACACACACACACACACACACTTGTTTGTTTTTGAGGTAAGGTCTCACTCTAGCCCAGGCTGGCTTTGAACTCACAGTGACTCTCCTACCTCATCCTGGGATTAAAGGTGTGCACCAACACACCCAGGTATATTTTCTATTTTGGGGGGCAGAGTCCCACTGTGGAACCCAGAAAGAGGGGAATTCTTAGCACTGCTCCTGTCTCAGTCTCCTGAGTGCTGGGAATTATAAGCATGCATATCCGTGCCTGGCTTTCATTCTCTCTCTCTCTTTTGGTTGTTGTTGTTTTTCCAGGTACGTTCTCACTCCAGCCCTGGATGACCTGGAATTCACTATGTAGTCTCAGGGTGGCCTCGAAACTCACAGCAAACCTCCTACTTCTGCCTCCCAAGTGCTGGGATTAAAGGTGTGCGCCACTATGCCCAGCACCCATTCTCTTCTTAATCATGACTTTTCCATTTGGCTCCAAAAATGTCCAAAGAAATAAACTCCACTTGAAAAATGAAATCATTTTGTTTTCAATTAGTGACTGCTATCAATCATGTCGGTCTTTTTTCCCACTTATTCCCATAATCCCATTTTTTTTTCAGAATTTTTTCAGAATTTGTAAGAATTCTGAAATAATTCAACATAACAGAAGCACAGCTCATAGTTTGCATGTTATAGAAACTAGATTTTTTAAAAGTCTAGTAATAGTAAGTAATAATGGCAATTCAGTATGCACCAAACACAGTTGCTATTATACTTTAATACTTGCACTACTAAGCAGGCTTTGTTTCCAATCCTCATTTATAGCTGGGCTCACAGGTAAAAAGTAGTTAATTTAACTTCCTCAGCTAGGAAGAAAGTGTGATCCTCACTCAGAAGTCTGATTTCTGGACCCAGACACCTGATACTGATACTATACCATGACCTAATCATTGGTTATACAGTTAAAAAAATACTCCTATCTTTTGATGTATTTATTTAGAAACTTCATCCTTAAAAATTATTAATGGTTACCATGTTAACTTTTAGGATGATGAGCACTTTAGATAAGCAAATAAATCGCATCAAGATACTAAATACCAAATATTTTTATACCATATATCATGAACTTGAATATTATATGTACTTTTTAAAAGAAAAGGCATTTATTTTATATTCAGAAGTTCATTGTAGCATGTACTCTCAGAGTAAACTAGCTAGGACAACACAAGTAGAGGTTTAAATTAAAAATATTAAAAACAATGGTCAGTATTCTTACTTGAAAAAGCAGAGCTTGCTAAGTTGTAAAAACTTTAATGAAAGCACAATGAACACTCCTCATTGATTCCTTTTATCAAATAGGAAAGCATATTTTTTCATAATGATGAAAATGTAAAGAAGGTACTCTAGACTGTTTCACCCAAGTTAAAAAAATCTAGCTTATAAAAATGAAATAAAACATAACTTAAAGCATATTAAAATTCAAGACTATTTAAAATCCTTGTTTGGTCAAAACCAAACTAATTTCACTTCAACCTTAATTAAGAAATTTCTTTAAAAAATGAATTAGTTGCGGGCTGGAGAGATGGCTCAGCAGTTAAGGCACTTGCCTGCATGCAATGCCTAACAACCTGGGTTCAATTCCCCAGTACCCACATAAGCCAGATGCACAAAGTGGTGCATGCATTTGGAATTCATGTGCAGTGGATAGAGGTCCTTGTACACTCATATTCTCTCTCCCCCCTCTTTCTGTGTGTGTCTTCTCTCTGCTTACAAATAAATAAATTAAAAAATGAATTAATCACTCATACGCACTATAATTAAGATACAGCTAAACTTTCATCTCTCTTTGATGCCAGAAACTGCAAGATGCGTTTGACTGAAAAAGCCTATCTGCGTGACTCAAGTCTCTTGTGTGCTCTGCCATTAGAGAAAGTGTTCTACTATAGAATAGAAACATTAGGTCAGATGATCTCTAATGTTCCTCTCAGAACTAAGGTTCTTTGTCATCTTAGTTTATTCCTTGATTTACCTACTTACTAATCAATGTTAGAATAAATGTAAATACTTTCACTCTGTAACTTCCCAAATTTCCTTTGTCTGCTCCATCAATTTATAATCAGCTATACTATAGCAAAAAAAAATCCCCACCCCCCAAAATGCTCAATTACTTTTCAAAGTCAGGAAAAGAATTCCTAAATCCATATTAAATGGGAAAAGCTTAAAACTTATTCAACAGCTAAAGTGTTCTTGAAAAGGTTATACAAACCTTGGCTTGTCCATTGTAATCCTCATCCAGCATGTTTAGAGAACTGGAAACAGTAATACCCCTGAAAAAGCGGGAGGATCTGAGATACCGCTGGAAACTTAGTAACCTTCTGATGTTCCTTGCAGAGACAGACACTTCAATTTCAGATTGAGCTGAAAGAAATGGAGTAAAAGATGAGAAGAGCGAGTCAAACTCGCATATGATGCACCTGTAACACCTCTTGTAGTTATACACAAGTATTGTGTAAATTTCCTAATTACCACAGTACATCTTTAGGAAAGAAGAGGTGCTTTATTTCTATTTTCAGTTGAAGAACCAAGAATGGAAGAGTAAATGGTCAATTTTGACGTCCTTACCTACACCTGTTTTTGTCTAGCAGGTTGTTTCAGGTTTTACATTAAGGTCTGTGTTCCGTTTTGATTGATTTTGGGGCAGGGTGAGAGATACAGGTCTGATGCCATTCATCCATGTGTGGAAATCAGTTTCCCAGCACTATCTGTAACAGAGGCTGTCTTCCCAATGTGCATTTTACACCCTTGTCAAAATTTAGGAGACAGTAGCAGCAGTGTGGACTTATTCCCGGTCCTCTATTCTCCACCCTTGTAATCTACAGTGTGTTTTTGTGTTAGTATCATGCTGCCTTTGTTATAATGACTCTGAAATAGAATTTGAGATGCAACATGGCTCTTTCTCCTAAGGATTGCTTCAGCAATTACTACAGGTCTTTTTTTTTTTTTTTTGCTTCCATATGAATTTTGGAATTTTTTTCTAGTTCTATGAAGAACATCATTGAGATTTTTAAGTAGATCATGTTACACGTGTACATTGCATCATTAAGAGTCATTTTCACAATGTTAAATTTCTATCTTCTAGTGGTTTCTTCAATTTAATTCCAAAGTATCTTAAAGTTTTCATTGTAGAGGTCTGTCATCATCTGCTAGGTTTGGTTTATTGCTAGGTTTATGTTTTGAAGCTATTGTGAATAAAAGTTTTTGTCATAAACATCCACATAGATCCATAGGATCTCACTCTAGCCCAGGCTGACTTAGAATTCACTATGTAGTACCAGGCTGGCCTTGAACTCCCAGCAATCCTCCTACTTCTGCCTCAGAGTGTGCCACCATACCCAGCTGTATCCAACTGTTCTCTCAACCTGGTCAGAGAGGAACCCGAGGCCACTACGAAGGGAAAGGACATCTAGCTGAATGAGGATGATCACTTAGGATGCATGAGGGAGTGGGAACATAAAAGCATGACAGTGAGAATTCGGATAATTATCAAAAAGCTCGCCCTCTGGCGGAATTACCGCCGCCCCCCCCAATACTACCCTGTTACCAATATTTTCACGAGTTCATTTTGTACCATGAGGAAAATCATTGTTCACTTTACAACACAACAAACAATAAATCAACCTTGTCTTTATTAAAACTAAGCTTCCTTCAAGCTTAGACTATTTATTAAGTTCCAGGCTTGTCCCAGTTTACCTGGTTACCTACATTACCATCCAGCATAGAGAGCCAAAGTGGTCAGTGAAGTCATCGGGTCATTATGGCACCTGGCATTGGCGATTCTCTTTTCATATCACATTGTCTCCCTGTGTGACCCTGAGCACACTCACTGACCTCCATCAAAGCTAACAGCATCATTACCTAATGAACGGAGCCTTAACACATGTTGAGCAGCACTCCTCCTAACTCTCAGACAGATACTCTCTGGCATCCAAACTGCCCATCAAAAGTGTCACAGACAAGGCAAGGGTTTCATCATGAGACCTGACCACCAGCTGCTTAAGTCGTCCACAAGAGGGAGCTCCGCAGACACTTATCTGCTGCGTGAGAGCTATGCAACTCAGAATGGCATGCAAGTTGGTGCCTAAACACTTTCCACCTTCTAAACACCAAGTGCGGTGGTTTCATCTCCAGCCTAGGACAACATCATGTTGAATGATACAGGATAAAAAATATGAGTGCATTCCATATTCTAATGTCCTTTCTTTTCTTTAGATTCCCTCAAAAGGAGTAAGGGCCCAATCTAAAAGCCTACTGCTAATCATGAGTATTACATTTATTGTACATGCATGGAACCATTTCTGAGGAAGGATTTTCAGACTTAGCATGCATGGACAAACAGGGAAGCAATGATCTAGGTGCTCAGAGCAATGGTCTTTAGCAGAAGCCTCAAATGATGATGGTGAGGCAGGATGGTAGAGTGGAGAAAGCTGAGCTTAGTATGTAGACACATCCAGGTTTGAACCCCAGTCTGTCATTATTTTGTGTCAACAGCAGGTTATTTAAAATCTGATTAATCCTCAGAGGTCTGGTATAAAAATTAAATGAGGCTGGGGAGATGGCTCAGAGGTTAAAGGTGCTTGCTCGCAAAGCCTGAAAGCCTGATGGCCCAGGTTCAATTCCCCACGTAAAGTCAGATACTCAAAGTGGCACAGTCATCTGGAGTTCATTTGCAATGGCAGGAGGCCCTGGCACATGCATACTCTTTCTCTTTCTACTGGCCTTTTTCTGTCTCCCTCAAGAATAAATAAAATATATTTAAAAAATCAAGTTATAACAATACTTTTCCCCTTAAACAATTCTTATAACCTTAGTTCACAGAAGTCAACATTCACTTTGATAAGGTTTAATAAAAGATATAAAACTCTCTAAAACAAAATTAATCCTGTCATGGATTAGGCAGCTTTCTTCTTAGGCTGGGCATTTGATAATAAGGCCTTGAACTTTATAGCTCCTTGTTCACTAATTTCTTAAATCTCTGTTTAGTGAACTGAGAAAGAAGGAAGGGTATAAAAAACCTTGATGCAGCATTTCCTTCAAAAGGTAACATGCAGAGTAACACCCAAAGGCGAACTTTCAGTTCTCCACAGTACAGGAAGAATTAAAACATCATAAAGTCTATTCAGGTTCAGTCTATATCAGTTACCTAGTTTATTGATGATACCTAGAATATAAAGTTCTTCCAATCTTGAGATGAAGAAATGAAAACTGTCAGCCCCCTGGCAGCTAGGTTAAGTTTGAAAAATACATGTCACAGGTGCTGCTTCGAGTGCAATTCTACATGTTGATCTCCACAAGTACCACTTGGTAGGGGGTTGTCACTAATAAGAGGACAGGAGATTATTGTTTCTAGTGATATCTCCATGAAACAAATTAAGGAAATGTTGTCTTTGAAAGAGCCAGATAGGATTCAAGACAAATAACTGTGTGGAGCAAACTAATTTAATTGACACTCCAGACAAAACATGGCCTTCGTCTATAATGGCACAGCTAGAAGTGCAGGCAGGTATGCCCCGTTTCAATAAGAAAATAAATCACAAATGACAGCTACTTTAGCAGACTAAACAAATTATTGTTGAGATAAACTATGCTGTGACCAGGCAAGCAATGGCCAGGTGTACAGAAGAAAAGTGAAGAGAAGAACACTACAACCAAAACAAACGCACCAAGGAGGGAAAGCCAGCAAACTGCTGTCAGGCCTGAGGAGATGAAGACAGGCACAAAGCTTCCCAGTCCAATAGAAGCTGTCCCTGCAGGGGAGGGAGGGAGCCCTGCGACAGTCTAAGACAATGAAACAGCAGGAGCTTTAAGGCTCAAGACACACACAGAAACAGATGTTCTTCATAGCATGGAAGCAATTCAAGCGTAACACAGCCTAACACAGCCCAACTACGATGATAGGAAGCAACCCCACACAAAATTAGCATGAGGAAATATGGGAAAACTTAGGGAGAATTTTGTACGTTTCAAACCACAGTCAGTCATTATAATAAAGACAACATTAGATGCAACTCAAGAGAAAGGCAGAAACGAACCTGATTTCAGGTGATAGCTAATACAGATTATCTCTGGAGAACTACAAAGATGACCCTATAAAATCTAACTGGTAAAAGATACACAGCTTCACTCAATTCTATACAATAAAATATATTACATCTCTGAGTCAAATGCTACCAGGGATAAAAGAACAAATACAACTGAAAGCCTAAAGCTAGGAACTTTTCGGCTAAATGTAAATAAATGACCTGAAAGGTTCCCCTGCTGCCCTAGCACAGTGCTAAAATAAATTAATGCTCAAGACAATGGCCAAAACACATTCCCACGAACTGAAACAGTACTACGTGCCAAGAATAAAAGAAAATGGAAGTAAATGCATTTGTGTGGACATGAAAAACTGTAAAGAAACATTCCTTGCACTACATTTGTCAGATGTTGGCAGAAACCACACTCTCCAGTCTGGTGACGTCAATGGGCTTTGGCAAATCCCATGAAGGGAACTGTCAAGCTGACAACTTCCATTACTATCCAACAAGCGTGCCAGAATCTCTCTCTAAGTGAAATTGGATTAAAGCTTTATTTTTGCAGTGCTCAGAAACAAACCCAGGGCCTCAAACAAGGTAGATGAGGGCTCCACCACACAACTACAACTTCAGCCTATCGTAATTCTGTTAGAATTAAAGATATTAGCACTTATTATATAAGCTAGAGAGGATAGTACGCAACTTCAAGAAGGTATTACTAAACTTAGAGATGGAAGTTTAGAACAAACAAAAGAATAATTTTTTAAAAGAGGAGTACATCTTTACTGATTTTGGATGTGTACGGGTAGTACGTGCGATATGTGTACATATGCGCTCAGAGCTCTAGTCTGTCTCCTGTTTCTGCTCACCTCAGCAATGGGGCGACAAGTGTGGTATATGGGTTCTGGGGTCAGGCTCAAGTCCCCTGTGCCTGAGCAGCAGCTTCCCAGCCCCAGGATTCATGTCTGACCAAAATATCAACAAGGAACTCATTCCATCAGGTCCAGTTAATTTAATACTCAGAATACTTTAAGAGACCAGCTCTATGGCCAGTACAAAGAAAACAAGTCTTCACAGGGTTATTTGGTACTGTTGCTTCAGCCTGTAGAATTCAAAGAAGAAAAGAGAAATGAATATCTCTTTCTTTAGTGTTGTGTGAAAGCGGAAACCAGAGAAATCCTGATGAGAGGGAGCTATCACCCAAGGTAATGCTTGGGAACACACACACACACACACACACACACACACACACACACACACACACACACAAGAAAAACCAACAATGAAAGCTTCTCTAGAACCAGTCTGTCTCTGAGAAAGGCAACCTAAAAATTATACACTTCATTAATTAAAGCAGATTCATTGCAACAAAGCTTCCAGGCTGAATGCAGATTTAAACTAGATCTTCGAGAAACATGTCTTAGCAAAGAGAATTCAAAGTCATCAAAATCCCTCTACCCTGTAGCCATGAATAAAATGAGTCTCAAAATTTCTACCCTGGGTTTGAATTCTCCCAGTTCTTTATGCTTTTTTTTTTTATTTTTTGGTTTTTCGAGGTAGGGTCTCACTCTAGCTCAGGCTGACCTGGAATTCACTGGAGTCTCAGGCTGGCCTTGAACTCACAGCGATTCTCCTACCTCTGCCTCCCGAGTGCTGGGATTAAAGGTGTGCACCACCACGCCCGGCTTTGAATTCTAACAGTTCTTTAAAAATAACCACAAGACTGGCTCAGTATCAGTTAATTACAAATATATGACCTGAATATAAACCTATGACTTTTAATAAGTGACTTTAACATCGTTATTTAACTCACTTATCTATTATAAGCAAAGCTAATGTAACTACATTTGTACATTTTGCACATATTTGTAGTGGTGACATCAGAGAGAAAAAAGTTTCAAGTTCTGATATTCTTCTGTGTTCAACTGATTTTCTGTTTGAGGCTGGGGAAGCAAGACAAGGTCCCATGTAGCCCAGACTGACCTCAATCTCACTTTGTAGCTGAGGTTGGTCTTGAACTCCTGATTCTCCTGCCTCCACCTCTGTAGTGCTGAGATTACAGGCATCTGCCATCAACTGATTTTCTTTATAACCCCCTTTTAGGAGGACAGAGACTTACAATGCAGCACAGCTGGCCTGGAGCGGAAGGTCTTCTTGCCTTCACCTGCTGATGGCTGAGATCACAAGCCTGAGCCACCATGTCCAGTTAAAAAGACTTAGAAAAGTTGGGCTGGGAGATGGCTCAAAGGTTGGAGCCACTTGCTTGCAAAGCCTGCCAACCAGGGGACTGATTCCCCAGGACCCATGGAAAGCCAGGTGCACAAAGTGGCACTTTCATTTTTCTCTCTCTCGCCTCCCTCTCTACCTCCCTTTTCCCTTACAAACATAAAATATTAAAAAATGACTCTTAAAAGTCAAAACTTGCTAGATAATAAGGTCTATGGCAAATCCTACTGTGTAGATAAATTTACAGGCCCTCAGAGAATAAGGATTAAGACAAAAGACAACCTAAACCACAAGGACTCATGGCAGAACAAAGTGTACTATTACACAATCAAACTGATGAGCGCCTTCTTGTTAACTTTCAGCCTGTCATTGCTCCTCCAATGGGCAAGCTATCTCGGCTCTAGCTGGCTCACAGGAGAAGGCACCTTCATAACATCAACCCCAACACTGCTTACAGAGTGCCATACATTAAACAAATCTTGAACTGAGTTTGATGCTGGCTGGCTGTGGTGGTGCACACCTTTAGTGTCAGCATTCAGGAGACTGAGGTAGGAGGATCTCTGTGAGTTTGAAACCAGCCTAGGCCAGAGTGGGACCTTCCTTGATGAAAAACAAAAAGAAAGAAGGTAAAGTTAGCTATTACAGTGTGGAGGTTTCATTTCCAGGTAAACTTAGTAGAGAATCACTATGTTCAGCAGAGAAAATCATGCCCCAGAAGTAATTTAAAACAATCCAGCACCTTACAGATAGAGCACACAGAAGAAACACAGACATACAGACCAAGAGTTTAACTATATCAACAGCACTCTTTATCTTTAATCTGTTAGTATACAGTTTGCCTCCATATACTTTTCCCTCTTGAGAAAGATCTGATCCTAGGTGCTAGGGAGAGAACACAAGAAGGGCTAGAAATCCTAAAAGTAAGGAACAATGGTTAAATACCAAAAGAACCCTTGTGAGAGAATAATAAAGTAGTTCTAGGAGAGGGAGGCCAAGAGATCAGAGGCTAGGGAGAAAATAAACATTATTGTTATTTTTAAATGCAAAGAATACATGGGATTTAGCCAGGCATGATTGCACACGCCTTTAACCCCAGCACCCCGGAGGCAGAGGTAGGAGGATCACCATGAGTTCAAGGCCACCCTGAGATTACATAGTGAATTCCAGGTCAGCCTGGACTAGAGTGAGACCCTACCTTGAAAAACAAAAAAAAAAAAAGAATACATAGGATTTAGTGACAGATGGAGATTTAAGCAAAGAAAGGGCCAAAACAGCCAAGAATTTTGCAGCAGAGAAATTAATAGTGAGTTTAGAGTAAAGAGGGGTACAGAAAAAGTGGGTGGGGGAGTTGTAGACAGAAAAAACTCTAGCTTACAGTGAATGTCATAATATACCTATATTCAGAATTTTGCAATTAGAATAAGCTGATTCTATTTCAGCATGTGTATAAGCTTTTGTCATTGTGAAAAACAACATTTTAAATCATACACATAAGAAAATGCATATTACTGTCTTTTCAATGCTTCAGTACTCCTGAAGGTTCAAGCCTAACCTGCAGAGCTGCTAAAGAACAAGGGCCTATGCCAAGTCCAAGGTTACAGGAAGTGAATGGGCAGAAGACCTAAGTCCAGGTGGTGAAACTGAAGGGCACTTGGCAAGGAAGTACAGAGAAGAACAACTCTGTCTCCACAAAAGTAAACTCCATATACTTCAATTAATACGACGGTAAATGCAACACTCCACAGGGAAGAACCTTCATCTTTATAGCTGGGAAGAAAAGGGTGACAGTTCTGTTGCTCATAAAGTCTGAGGCAGTATAGACTTGAAGGTACATGCATGCAAAAGCTTTCAAGGCTCAATCCTGTACAGGGCAAGTTTGGAAAGCCTGTGGGACACCAGAGATGTTGGCAGAGACAGCGTGAAGCTGAAGAACAAGCTTGAGTCTGAGCAGAAGCACATGCTCATTCTCTATGTCACACCTCACAAAACAGCAGCCGAAAGATTAAGAAACCCCTCCAAATTCTTTTAGATTTTATAGTACCTGGAGTACTGGTCCTCCAGAGACAATTTCTAACTACAACTAAAAGTCTTAGATACTTGTCACCTTATTTAAGAAAAAAAAAAACCTTAAATCTATTTATTTTCACGTGTGTGTGTGTGTGTGTGTGTGTGTGTGTGTGTGTGTGTGTGTGTGTGTGTGCACGCACCAGTTAAACGAATGCCTGCCAAACTTTATGTGGGTGGCTAGGGAATTGAACCTGGGCAGGTAGGCTTTGCAACCAAGCACCTTTAACCACCGGGCTATCTTCCCCAGCCCCCTTATGTCACTTTTAGAATGAGATAGGACAGGGAGCTGTTTGGAAGTCTGAGCTGCTACCACTGTGCTAAGGTAACAGGACCACAAAGGTTTCACATCTGTAGGTGAGACTATTAGTAGATACTAATCCTCAAACTCGGTACTGTTCCATGCTATTTAAAAAAATATTTTATTCATTTATTTGCAAGCAGAGAGAGAGAAAGAGAAAGAGAGAGAGGGAAGGAGGGAGGGAGAGAGAGAGAGAGAGGAGGAAGAGGAGAATGGGTACATGTCATGGTTTGATCCAGGTGTCCCCCACAAACAAATGAATGTGTTCTGATTGATAGATCCTCAGCTGATGGCAATTTGGGAATTAGAACCTCACTAGAGCTGTGTTGTTGGGGTGGGCTTTTGGGGTTATAAGTCAGCTTCCCCTTGCCAGTATTTTGCACACCTTCCTGCCGCTGTTTGCAGTGCTGTGGCAGAGGTGATGTCCACCCCTCTGCTCATGCCATCGTTTTCCCTGCCAGAATGGAGTCTCCCCTCAAGTCTGTAAGCCAAATAAACCCATTCCTCCACAAGCCACTTTTGTTTGGGTTCTTTCTGCGCAGCAACTAGAAAGGTGACTGTAACAGTACATCAGGGCCTCCAGCTACTGCAAACAAACTTGAGGTGCATGCGCTGCTTTGTGCCTCTGGCTTCACGTGAGTGCTGAGGAATCAAACTTGGGTTGTTAGGTTTTACAGGCAAGCTTCAACCACTGAGCCGTCCTCCCAGCCCATCCATACTATTTACTTGTATGTGTATATGGAAGTGGCATACGTGTGCCATGCATGTCTCACTTTAAATCCAGCTGTGCGTGGATGCTGGGGAATTGAACCCAGGCTGACAGGCTTTGCAAGCAAGTGCTTTTAACCATTGAGCCATCTCCTCAGCCCCCCATACTATTTCAAACCATGTTGTAATTAAGCTTCACTTATTATTTAATCCAATCTGAGCATCTTCATCTCCTAAAAGAACTTTATCACCAGCATCAGTGTGTTGATATTACTCTCTCATCTTTAGATTCCATATGGTCTGGTTTCTTAATGATCTAGAAAGTTTACATACTATTTTTATTCCATTAGTGATACTTACAAAACTCAGATCATTTCTCTCATCCCTTTCCACCAATACTTACTACTTGTTCCCTATTTAAAATTTCCAAAACCCTTTAATAACAATCTTATTTCCTAAATCCTCTATCTTCCTATATTTAGTGAAAATCAGGAGATAGGTTATAGAGGCCTATAAACCTGTAAAAAAATGAGCTAGCGATTGCTTACCTAAGAGCTACATCTCAGAAAGCTCGAGGGCAAAGAGGCTCTATAGGAAAGTCTTTGCGTTCTCCAAAGACTGATAACTTCTTCCTTCCCTCCCTTCCTTCCTTCCTTCCTTCCTTCCTTCCTTCCTTCCTTCCTTCCTTCCTTCCTTCCTTCCTTCCTTCCTTCCTTCCTCTCTTCCTTCCTTCCTCTCTTTCTTTCTTTTTGGTTAGTTTTTCAAGTAGGGCCTCACTCTAGCCCTGAAATTCACTATGTAGTCTCAGGTTGACCTTAAACTGAAGACCCTCCAGCTTCTGCCTCCTTTAATTGTGTGCTGGAATTAAAGGCGTGTGCCAACACACCTGGCTAAAGACTAATAATTTCAAAGCTTCTTGAACTTTTGGAGTATTTAAAAAAAACCAACAAGGAAAGTAATTTTTAAAGCAAATATATCTTTCTTTAAATACATTTGTTCTTTATTTAAGAGAGGGAGAGGCAGACAGAGAGGGAGGGAAGGAAGGAGAGGGGGAGAAAGGGAGAGAGGGAGAGAGGGAGAGGGAGAGAGGGAGAGGGAGAGAGGGGGAGAGAGAGAGAGAGAGAGAGAGAGAGAGAGAGAGAGAGAGAGAGAGAGAGAGAGGAGAAATGGGTGTGCCAGGGCTACCTGCCCAAGGGAGGGAAGGAGGGAGAGGGAGAGAGGGAGAGAAGGAGAAAGGGAGAGGGAGAAAGGGAGAAAGGGAGAGAGGGAGGGAGAGGGAGAGGGAGAGGGAGAGG